>CM042010.1:28956093-28996093 GCA_023525715.1 Cichorium intybus | reverse complement strand
ACCTTAGATAGAGCAATTTCTAGGCTTAGGCTAAAACATATGGATTGTTCCAAACTCAAATGCCAAACTTTGGGTACAAGTTTTAGGTCCAAACATTACTGCTGCAAGTTTATACGATTTAACAATATGACAGCAAAACAGTGCATTTTCACACAAAAATAGGGCTGCATTTGAGGGGTTATATCTGGAGTTCTAGACATCAACACTGAAAAGTGAACAGTCAAAACTTGCATATGGATGTCCCAAAGCTATACTCCAAAATTCAGGATGATCCAACCTTTCAAACTCTATGGATCCTCCGAGCAATACAACAAGGTCAATAAATCTGAGAATAAATTAGGGTTTTCCATGTCATGGTTCATTGCTTTAACTTCAATGTATTAATCAAGCTCTTTAGCACTAAATGAATCACCAACCCGAGACCGGCCATATCATGATTCATTGCTTCAACTTCAACGTATTATATACTATGTATATGCATATGCATAGTATATGCATATTCCTATGCATATGCCAAAAAAATGATTTTTTTTTTTGAATTTTTTTTAATCTCTTAGTTGCACTATAAGAAAAAATTTGGTTTTTGTTTTTTTGAAAAATATTGTGTAGAAAAAAGTTCATAAAATGGATTCTTGGATTCTCTCATTTTTTTTAAGTTCTCTTTGAACTTATCTCTATGAGATTTTCATATATGAATATCTAAAACTTTCTTATTTAAATTTCTGTCCAAATCGACACAACCTGATCGACACAAATATTTTGGAGCAGAACAACTTTAGCATGATTAGGTCTTCGACTATTCCTGGAAAGGCGAATATTCTTGCTTTTTGGATTAGACCCTAGAGGGATACATGTTTCTTCCTTTAGATGTTAAGCGGAGACAGAAGAGCACGTCTTTCTGGACTGTTCAAACACCAAAGAAGTCATGTAAGTTTTATTCAGTTGGTGGGATGACTTTCCCATCTCCAATGGTTCCAAAATAGTTGAGACTTGTGCTTCTAGCCTACATTCAGTGCATTTGGAGGCATACACACGACAAAATTTTCAATTCTTCTGTCAAGAACACAAAGATTTTGGCTAAATTTGGAGGAAAAATGGGGAGTTTTGGGTTGGACTTGCTGGTGTAGTAATCCTAAAAGTTATGTAAAGGAATATTGTAATATAGCGTTTACCTAGTTCTCCTGGTTTAATAAATTCTTTTTTCTTGTTTAAAATAAAAAAGATATCCCCGACTTCTGATAGAATTTTTGGTTTCATATATTTGTGAATTTTAAGCTTCCCTAATTTATATGGGTAGTGGAAAAATGTAATTTTGAAAATGAAAGAGAAATGTTTGATATAAGTTCATTAAACGTTCAGCACAACTGTTTTTTATAACAATTATATATGTTTTTAATATGATAAATGAAATGATGTGCTGATATTCGTATACCATATTTACTAAATACACATCCCCGAAACATTAATTATGGAAGGTTGTAATAAAAAGTTAGAGATGTACGTTTAATAAAAATAATATTCATGATCGGTTCGTTGATTTTAAAGAACGTGTGCAAAAAGTAAAAAGGGTTCTTTAAATATATTTTCTTTTACCAACGAATGAATTAGCAACGGAATTTTATAAGTTATATTGATGGATATTTGCAAAGAAATAACGACGGATAAGTCATTTGGTATGACTTTTTTGCAATGGTAATATTCTGTCACTAATCCGTCGCAAATGTTTTTTTAGCAACGAAATACTAACGTACTTTTCCGTGAATAATATACTAAACCTAATGTTTTTTGGACCCCTAGACGATACGGGCCATGTACTATTGCACACCTCGTACCCCGTTAGGGCCGGTCCTGGGAATATTAAAAATCTTTTTTGAGAGTGTCTATTTTAGTAACGAAGGTGCATAAATAACATCTCCCAAATAAAAATGTTCTACAAACGAAATAACAATCTTAGCTACTTTCTATAAAACTCTGTAAAAGATTGTAAATTTTCAAAGAATAAATTATGTTAGCTAAGACCAATTTCAATAAGTTAGGTCTAAAATTGCTACATACATCCTTATATAATATACCGATAAATAGAAAAGAAAGATTCTATAATATTAAATATAGTCTTTAGGTTTTATAAAATAAATTTTGGATGGTGATTGCTACTTGCCCACGTGACATGGTGGCTCATTGACTCATTCCGAATATAATCACCCAAAATCAAATAATGGGCCATGGACGTACGGAACTGATATTATCTGCATATATTTCTCTTTTTCTAATATAACATTGAAAAAAAGTTTTCCACATTAATCATGTATGGCCCTTTACAACGGTGCATTTGATATCATATGATTCGATTTAACGATATACAATATCTAAGATATTACACGATAAATAATATTTCAGGGAAAATACTGTTTAGTAGTTAAAGACTTAAAGTCTTTACCGATTATAATTTATTGGTTACGTTACGTGTTTCCACTATGGTCCATTATTCTCTCATTTCTCATCTTTTCTACTTTATTTTTCTCTGCTTGTATGGTTTGTTTTTTTTGCAGGATGTTTGCTTTTTTGTTCCTGTTATGTTCTCTGGTTCCAAATCCTGTTTTGGTTCCTAGTATAGCCTTGTTATCCATTGGGGTCTGTCTCAATGAGTCATTTTATTGTTTCTTAGGTGGGGAGTCCCCAGTCTTCAATTGTATTTATTCTTTTTATTAATAAAATTTGTCAGAGGTCCGTCCTCTTTACCCAAAAAAAATGAATAAAACTGTTTGAAATACGGTGATTAAAGACCACCAAAAAAAATGTTTATCAAACGCATTTCTATAGAGAAATGGCTTTCAACGATTAGATATTGTACGACTGACAATTGGAAACATATTTTATAGCTAAAAAATTAGCTCATAAAAAAGTAATACTTTCTAAAAGTGATTGATAAGCTAACTAAAAATATAAAAGGATATAAATAAACATTTAAATAATGACTAAAAGTATAAGACATGAATATAACACGTCTTCTTAAATTAAATTAAGTAAATAACAGTTTTTTTTTTTAATTAAGTAAAAGTTTTTGTGTTTTATATCATATAAAGAGTTTTTTTCGCATGCCATGATGTAACTCTCTAATTTAATCATTATATTGTTAAAGAGGTAATAAAAAGTCATATCTATCGAGCAATTTCTTCAAATATGAACTTAAAGTATATAATAACAAGAGAGGTACATTTTAACAACTTGTTATTTTACTAAAACAAAATAAAATAATAATATTGGACTCCATATTTAATTTAAAATAATATTTTATGGTATTACACATATTAAAATAAAATTGATAAATTGTACCTGAGTTTTAAAAAGTTTGATGATTGTATTCAACTAGGTAATGCACATCTGCGCGATGCAACGGTAATGCAGAGAACAATTATGCGTTGTTAATTGTAGTTTGCAAATTGCTACATTATTGAATATCATTAGAATGTAAATGTTGAATTATATGTTTCAACAGAACAAAGATTTCATAAATGAACAACAATTGTTGTTCATATCAAACCACAAAAGGGTATCGCTGTGATTTCCAAAAAAGATTAACATATTTATAATAAATCTCCATATAACTTATAAAATGTTAAATATACATTGATAAAAGTAGGGCTATCATTAAAAGTAAAATTTATTAATAATGGTTAATAAGAAAAAGATGAAAATAGAAAGGTATATTATAAAAATAAATCAAAATCTGATGCTATTTTTTGCGTATAGCCGTATACGATAATTTAAAATTTGTAAACTTTACGTCTCGTAGATGCCTATTGTAAAAAACTTGTCTAAAATATTAGAGAAATTGTTATAAAGTTGTGGCATATTTTTTAAATTTCATTTATATTATAAATTGTCTTTAATTTAGAAATGTACTTTTTTAAATGTAATTGATTCTAATTTTTGAAATAAAAACATATATAAATAAATTATAAAATAAATAATGGAAACTCTGAAAAAATCAATTTAGGAATGAGTTTTATTGTAGAAAAAATTTAAAAACATTACAAAAACATGCATAATTAAAATAGTAAAAAATTTATGGAAACTTTCTAAAATTAAATTTACAGAATGATGCAACTTTAAATAAACGTATTAACATAAAAATAAAACTATCAAAATAATAATATAAAATAATATTAAAATACTAAAGTCAATTTAAAACTTTCAGGTTTTGGAAATAATATATTTTGTACACACTAAATTTGAATTTTTTGTCATAATTTTTTTATATTTTAATTCTAAAATATATTTTTGGACGACAAATTTATTCCTACTCCTACTCTAATAACATATAAACCATCTATTCCTCCTAGTGGGGATTGAACACTCAACCTCAAGGTTAAATGGTGGCACTATATATATATATATATATATATATATATATATATATATATATATATATATATATATATATATATATATATATATATATATATATATATATATATATATATATATATATATATATATATATATATATATATATATATATATATATATGTGTGTGTGTGTATGTGTGTGTGTATGTGTGTGTGTATATATATATATATATATATATATATATATATATATATATATATATATATATATATGTCTGTGTGTGTGTGTGTGTGCGTGTATGTCGTAATTGTGTGTTATAATTTGACGTCGTAAATTTACTAAAGACAAATGTATATTTTATGCTGGTTAGATGCTCATTTTAGTGATCATACATTGAATAGATACACACACACACACACACACACACATATATATATATATATATATATATATATATATATATATATATATATATATATATATATATATATATATATATATATATGTGTGTGTGTGTGTGTGTTAAAATAGTGTCCAATGTTATAACTAATTGGTAAGAATTTTCCATTAATAACATGGTCCTTTTTGGATTGCTCTCAGTAGTCCAATTGATATTAGAGTTAATTAAGAGATAAATAGTTTATTAATTTTTCATATGATGATAAATTAATTAGGTACTACTTTAGAATTAATAGGAATTAGTTAAAATTAATTTGGAATTAATTTGGCATTAATTAAAAGTGTAGGGACTGAATATTAATTGTCCAATAGTTGGACAAAGGGATAATGTTGAATTCAGGGTATAGGGACGAAAATATGAAGGGATACGTCTTCATGATTTTCGTCCAAGGCTAAGATAGGGAAGAAAGTTGGAATTTTAGATAAGTTGAATTATTTAATTATTTATTCTTATCTAGTATCATTCAAACCAGCTTTATCTATAAGCAACCTTCAGTTATAAATGCCCTTTCATGGGCTCCTGGAATTTTCGTCTCAGTCTCTGTCATTGTTAGACTCAGAGTTTTCTCTTTTCTTTTAATAGAATTTATACTCTCTCTCTCTCTCTCTAGGGTTCTATAGCGAGTTTTTCTAAATACCTAATTAATCTAATTAATTTGGACTTATTGGGTATGATCCATATTAGAGGTATCTTTATTAGAAACTGCCTTCCTTGGCACTTGTGGAATTGTTCTTCATCAAAGGTCTATTAGAAATTTGGTTTTGCTCAAGGTTGGTTTTCTTGATCCCTATTGTAGTTGTTAATATCATTAGGTAGGATCCTTGTAGGTTTTAGTAAAAGTTGCTTGCCTTAAATTGATTTTGAGTGTTTTCGCTGCCATGATAATTGAATCTGAGGTATATAAAACCTATCAGTCGTATCAGAGCCTATGCTTAAATGATACTTGCATTATATAAAGCTTGAGTTAAATCTTATTTGCCATGAAGAACTCGAAAATATGGTATGTTTAGGCTGGGATCGAAATCTTGTAGTGTTTATGGTTTTAAAATGGTTTAAAATATATTTGGTAATTATCTCCAAGATGTTTGATTTATCATTTCGCATTATCTAGTACTTATTAATAGCCAAAATCCAAGATAATTAGGAAATTTTGATTTTTTCCGAATTCCCCATGGGATTTTTGAAAATTTCAAGACTAAAATCTTATATTAGATAATGTTGCCTAGTTAATTTGAAATCCATTCCATATTTGACAAATTAGAAAATTTAAAAGTCAAGGCTTTTAAGGGATTAGATAATTTAAATAGTTTAAATTATATTTAATTATGTTTATATGTAGATTTCGAGTATATAATTTTGTTTAGAATACTTGGATTAAATTAATCATTATCATGTGTCCTTACATGATTTGAATATTTAATTGATAATTAATTATTGGCATATAATTAAACATGGATAATTAGGATTAATTAGTTAATTCAAATTTGATTTTATATATATATATATATATATATATATATATATATATATATATATATATATATATATATATATATATATATATATATATATATATATATATATATATATATATATATATATATATGATTAAACAAATGGTAATTTTTAAATGTTTAAAATATACTTTATACTTTATATAATAGTTTGTATAATATATATAATTAAAATTAAATACATCAAGTTGGATCTAGGCCCATCCATTCTAAGAATTCTAAGATAGTTTAAGGAAACGGCCTATAAAATGACTATTGAATGGACGTCTTTTCGCCCACCACCGTTTGTGTAGACCAACGGAGTTATCGAAATGGTCCAACATTACTAATGTCAAGTTGAAAGTATTAACTTAAAATTATCCAAACAAAATTCTCGTTTAGATAATAGGAAATGTGAAAATGTATGTTAATCCATGAAAACGCACGTTATTTATTTATGTTCTATTTATGGAGTGTGTGTGGTTACCGGCACATTAATTGATACTATAAGTGGCAAGATGATGTAGCAACTCGGTTTTATACTTTGTTGACAGAGCGTGTGTGGTTAACCGGCATGTTAATTTGAGACTATAATTTGAACAACATGGTCCTAAGCTTGCTTCCTAGTTCTTATGCTTAGTTCATCTTGACCTATCATTTGAACAACATGGAGACCACACTGATGCAACTACACGGTTTATTGCAAACCGCCTAGGCAGGCATGACAATGTCTTAGAGCCCAAACACCTCAGTTGTTCCTGTTATGGCCATTAAACATGGTAAGGGAAAGAAAGGAAAGGCTTCTTCTCAACTCAATTGGAAAGGGAAAGCCCCGGCTGGAGAGTTTGGTCGTGGGTTAAAGAGAAAGGTCGAGTATGACATTCCCCCTCCAATGATTCGAAAGAGGCTACTTGCTTTCACTGCCACCAAAAGGGTCATTAGAAAAGAAGTTGTCCCAAGTACCTGTAGGAAGTAAATGATGGTAAAGCCAAGGTGTATGGCTCAGCCTCAGGTATGTATATGATCCAACTCAATAACACTCAAACTTCTAATTCTTGGGTCCTTGATACATGATGTGGTTTTCACATTTTCTCTGGTATGCAGAGTCTAAATGAAAGTAAGGAGATCAAGAGAAGAGGACTGAATCTGATCATGGGGAGTAGACGCATCGCGCCTGTTACGAAGATTGCGATTTATGAGCTCTTTCTTGATAGTGGAGTTCGGATAAATTTACTTGATTGTTGTTACTCGTCAGAAATGACAAGAAACATAATTTCATTTCATGCACTATTTAGACAATGATATTGTTATACAATTGATAATATGAATGACGATATTTTGGTTTATAAAGATGGTTATTTATATTCAAAGCTTATCATTGTAATGGTGTGTATGAAACAATTTTGTGTGCGAAGAACATGAGTAATGCAATATTGAATATTAATTCTTCTAATGAAATAGACAAAGTGTGATTATGGCATTGTCGTATTAGGCATATAAACAAGAAACGCATCTCCCAACTCCAAGAGGATGGTGTCTTGGAATCATTTGACTTAAAATCGGATGATGAATGTGAATCTTGTTTATTAGGCAATATAACAAAAATCATATTTCTCAGGGACTTTTAAGAGAGGTGAAAGATTGTTGGGCATAATCTACACAATGTGTGTGGACCCTTCAGATCCGCCACAAGGGACACGTATCGCTACTATGTGACATTTACTGATGATTTCAGTAGATATGGTTATGTTTATTTGATTAAACATAAGTCAGACACTTTTGAAAAGTTCAAAGAGTTCAAACACGAAATAGAGAATCAATTGGGCAAGAAGATAAAGGTGCTCCAATCCGATAAGGGACGAGAGTATCTTAGTATTGAGTTCAACGAATATCTAAAGGAATGTGGAATAGTTTCACAATTGACTCCTCCTAGAACACCCCAACTTAATGGTGTTGTTGAGAGGAGAAATCGAACCTTGTTAGACATGGTTTGTTCTATGATGAGTCGATCTTTTCTTTCGATAAGTTCTTGGGGATATGCCTTAGAGACAGTCTCCCATATCTTAAACACTATACCAACTAAGCAGGTTTCTAAGACATATGAAATATGGAGTCGGAAGCGTCCTTCACTCGAACATATCAAGGTCTGGGTTGTGAGGATTTCGTTCGGCACGAAAGCCAAGAAAAACTGGACGTCAGAGCCAAAAAGTGTCTATTCATTGGTTATCCACAAAAGTATTTTAAATATTTATTTTACAGACGCGGTGAAAACGTGGTGTTTGTAGCTCGAAGAAGAATATTTCGAGAAAGAGAACGTATATCCAAAGAGGACAGTGGGAGTACAACTAATCTTGAAGAAATTCTAGAGTCAGTCGATGAGGAACCTATAGTTGACACTAGCACTTAACCAGAGGCTGAAATGCCTATTGTGCCATTTGACAATTCATTACCTCTTCGTAGATCTAGTAGAGTTAGCATGCCTCCCGAGTTTTATGGTTTTCATATTACTACGGAAGAGGACATGTTTATCAGTGATAAAACACTAGTAAATTTGGATGAGCCAGCTAACTACAAAGAAGCGACGGCAGGCCCTGAGGGAGCCAAATGGAAAGAGGCAATTGATAGATAGCGAGATTCACTCCATGTATGATAACCAAGTTTGGAAATTGGTTAATCACACGCCCGATTGAAAGATGATGGGTTGTAAATAGATCTTTAAGAAGAAGATTGAAACCCAAGGGATTGATTATGAGGAAACATTTTCATCAGTAGCTAAGGTCAAATCAATTAGGATAATGCTTGCCATTACCGCCTTCTATGATTATGAGGTATGGCAAATGGATGTTAAAACTGCTTTCCTTAACGAAAAACTTTCGGAGGATGTGTATATGACACAGTTGGATGGTTTTGAACATGCCAAGTATCCTAATAAGGTGTGCAAGCTTGAAAACTCAATATCTGGACTTAAACAAGCTTCTCGTGGCTGGAATCTTTGCTTTCATGAAAATGTCAAAGGATTTGGATTTTCTAGAAGTGAAGATGAGTCATGCATATATGTCAAAGCTAGTGGGAGTGTTGTAGTCTTTCTAGTGTTGTATGTGGATGACTTACTACTTATAGGAAACGTTATCCCAACTCTAGAATGCGTAAAAGCCTGGCTTGGGAAATGTTTCGTTTTTCCTAGGAGATGCAACATATATATTTGGAATAAGGATCTATAGCGATAGATCAAAACGTCTAATAGGACTTAGCCAAACAAACTTGGATAAGATATTGAAGATGTTCAATATGCATGAATCCAAAAAAGGGTCTCTACCCTTACATCATGGCATAAAGCTAAGTAAAACTCAATGTCTCGTAACTAGTGATGTGGTGGATAAAATGAGTTGAGTTTCATATGCTTCGGCTATAGAATCGATCATGTATGACATGACATGTAATCGTCTCGATGACTCATTTGCTTCGAGCATGGAGAGTCGCTAGCAGGACAACCCTAGCGAAATACATTAGACAACAGTAAAAAATATTCCTAAGTATTTCAGAAATACAAAAGAGATGCTCTTGGTCTTTGGTGGCAAATATGAACTCAGAGTGAGTGGGTATACTGATGCAAGTTTCCAAACGGAAAGAGATGACAGTTGTAGGGGTGAGCAAAAACCGAACCACAACAAAAAATAACCGAAATAATCGCAAAAACCGAAACTGAAAAACCGAAACCGAAGTGAAAACTGATGGTGTAGTTGATACTTTTACAAAAACTGCAAAATTACGGTGCAGTGCGGTTTTTACTTTTGGAACAACCGCAAATAACCGAACCGCACCGATTACCATGTATTAAATAATTACATAATATATGTATTATTTACTTATTATTAAGTTTAAATATGACATTATAGATTAAATAAAAGAGTGAGTTTGAACCACAATTTCATTTTGTATTTTGATACTGGCAATTACATTTGTCATTTTAACCGCTTGTATGTTTTAAACTTTAGTTGTTTCATGATTTAGTATACTAAGTACAAAGAAACAAATGAGTTCTATTTTGTATTTTGATAGCGGCAATATACTAAATATATAGTCAAAATACTAAAAATTTTATAAAAAATGCGTCGATTTTGAACTTTTGCGGTTTTACAACCACACCATAGGAAAAAAAAACGCACACCAATATATTATGCGGTTAATAACCGAAACCGCACCAAATAAAACCGTACCGCATGCAAAAACCGCAAAACCGCACCGCATTAGAAACCGAAAATTAAGGTTTTAGGTTTTCAAAAATCGCATAATGCAGTTTGCGGTTCGGTTTTGACAAAAAACCGCACCATGCTCACCCCTAGACAGTTGTTCATAATCCAATTGGATGTTCTTGTTGAATTGAGGTACAGTGACATGTAAGAGTTCCAAACAAGCAACACTGGCAGACTCAACTTGTGAGTCCGAGTATATTGCAACAAGTGAAGCTGTAAAGGAAGCAACTTGGGTACAAAACTTCATTGGTGATCTCAAAGTTATTCCAACAATCCAAGAACCCATTGAAATCTTCGGTGATAACGAAGGTGCAGTCGCTTTGACTAAAGAACCTAAGGATCATGGAAGATCAAGGCATATGCTCAGAAAATAACACTATGTTCGTCACAGGGTGGAGAGCGGGGACATTGTAGTGAATAGAGTATCATCGGAGGATAATATGGTCAGTCCCTTCACGAAGGCTTTAAGTAAAATCAAGCACGATTAACATGCTAGGAGAATAGGCACGAGATATGATATTAGTTTTAGTAGTTAGTTAATAGTTGAAGTATTTGTAATAACGATAAATTGTAATCGAATTTGGTGGTAAATAAATGAAGATTTGTTTATAAGTTAGTGATCTACCATTTAGAAATTATTTATTATGGTGTTTCGTTTTGCATGTTTAGAATCCACTTTCCGAGTATTAAGTTACTCAAACCTTCACAGTCGGTCATGGAGTATTAGTTGATGTCTAATGGAGATTGGACATAGCATAGAGATGCAACTAACACTCATGAGTACTTAACTGGAGATTTGGGTATTGTAAAACTTGCACTTAGAGAGATTACTTCATGGATACAATCACGAGTAATTCTAAGATGATAATATCTTTTAAGCGGAGATGCATAAGTTTTAGTTTATGATTCTGTTATGCATTGGTTTACCTAAACGCAACCGTAACGGGGAGTCATAAAAGGTATATCAATGTATGGCATGAAGAGTTGACTATAACTATGCAGTCAAATTTTATTTGATCCTTTTGCCTTAAATAGGAAAAACGATATCATGGGCCCCTCGGTGATTGGATGTAGACATTATAGCGTTGGGCTCAGCATGGACTAGATTGATGTGTTCAATCCAGTAGTCTAAATAAGGTCATCATAAATCAAAAACCGGGAAACATAATCTTGAACCTTGAGATTGATTATTATCCATGTCTCAGGTTCATATGATATCTTGTAAAACAAAGGATTAATTGATCACTTATCTAAGGGTTGTCTCTAAGAATATGATTCAGACTTCGACAGTGGCTAAGGAAGCACACTCTGCTAATCAATCGGGAGACTTGTGACCAATAGTAGTTGATGACTTGTCTACGTGGGACACTACTCGAATAGTGTCCAAGGCTATAACTAACGGTAAGGACTTTCCATTAATAGCATGGTCCTTTTTGGGTTGCCCTCAGTAGTCCAAATGGTATTAGAGTCAATTAAAAGAGAAACAAATAGTTAATTAATTTATCATGTGATGATAAATTAATTAGAAACTAGTTTGGATCAATAGGACTTAATTTGGAATTAATTGAAATTAATTTAGAATTAACTTAACATTAATTAAAAATGCAGGGACTAAATATTAATTGTCCAATAGTTGGACAAAGGGATAATCTTGAAGCTAGGGGATAGGGGACAAAAATATGAAGGGATAAGCCTTCATGATTTTCGTCCAAGGCTAAGATAGTGAAGGAAGTTTGAATTTTCGATAAGTTGGATTATTTAGTTGTTTATCTTTATCTAGTATCATTCAAACCAACTTTATCTCTAAGCAACCGTCAACGATAGATACCCCTCCCTAGGCTCCTAGAATATTCGTCTCACTCTCTGGAATTGTTAGACTCAGAGTTTTCTCTTCTCTCTCAGCAGAATCTATAGTCCCTCTATAAGGTTCAATAGCGCGCTTTCTTAAATACCTAATTAATCTAATTGATTTCTCATTGGGTATGAACCATTAGAGGTATCTCTATTGGATACTACCTTCCTTGGCACTTGTGGAATTGCTTTTCATCAAAGGTCTACTAGCAAATTGGTTTTGCTCAAGGTTGGTTTTTTATCCTTATTGTAGTTGTTAATATCATTAAGTAGGATCATTGTAGGTTTTGTTAAAAGTTGCTTTCCTTAGATTGATTATGATTGTTTCCGCTGCCATTATAATTGAATCTTAGGGGTGAGCATTTGGTCCTCAAAACCGAGCCCAAGCCCAAGAACCGAGGAACCGGACCCGAGATAAGGAACCGACCATGTTACTTGGTCGGTACTCGGTCCGTATATGTGGCTTAATTCGGTCTTGGTCCTTCGGTATTGTCGGGTTCTCTAGTACGGAACCGACCGAAAATTGAAAAGACATTAAGATTATAATGTAAGCCTTTGAAATTTTTATGCTTGGTCCTGCTCGGGTAAAACCCGAGCAAACCCATACCCGAACCCAATACCAAGTCTCATAGTTTGGTCGGTCCTCGGTTCCATTGAATGTCTTCCCTCGGTCTCGGTCCAGCTCGGGTTCGGTCCTGGTCGGGTCGGTTCCAGGACCACGCTCACCCCTATAATGAATCTATGGTATATAAAACCTATTATATATATATATATATATATATATATATATATATATATATATATATATATATATATATATATATATATATATATATATATATATATATATATATATATATATATATATAAGGGGCCATAGTTTAAAAAAGTTGTTTTAGGATTCAGCAAGTTCTAGAAGAATCGGTAACCAACTATCGTGTAAATATAATATTAAGTAAAAATTAATTTATTGTTAATGATCAAGGTCATGGAATTACATAATTTTGTAAATTGTCCCACTTGGGTTTTTGATTTTTACATAATTTTGTAAATTGTCCCACTTGGGTTTTTGATTTTTACATAATACCTGGGTTTTCAATTTTTCGAGAGCTATAAAATTCAGTGAAGCAAGATTATGGTCATGGTGATTTCCTTGTTTGTTACATCTATTTTTTGATAATTAAATTGAAACTAATATACAATAATATGGATCATATACAAAAATAGCACATCTTCATATACATTTTTGGGTAATTAATGACTTAAAATGCTAACATACGATCTTTCGTGTATTCAAAGAAAAGATTGTTTGCTTAATATGAACACGAAAGATGATATGTTACACTTTTAAGTCATTAACATATAATAAAACTACTATTTGTGTTTTCACATTCTTGTTATGAATCCTATCCTAATAAATAAGTAACTCAAAGCCACATGTCATCTTCTCATTCAATTGGACACATGTCATTTTCTGGTATTTTTGATTTTATTTAATAAAAAAAATTTCTACGGTTACACATTTGACTCATTCATAGTTTCATACTGTCGTCCATTTTCCCCTGTTTCTCTTTCATTTGAGGTACGTATTTATGTTTCTGGTTTTATTATTTTAATATTGATTTATATCCCTAACACCATCTCTGCTACCATCTTTCTCCTCCAGATGCTCTCAAGATTTATGTACATGAGCAGGTTTGAAATTCTCCATCATTTGGTAAGAAATTTTTGATTTGTGTTGTTTGTACGGTAATATAAACACCATCCTCACCGTCATCGACCTTCTATGGTTTGCCGACCCTTTCATCATAATTAGACCTACTCCAGTTTGATTTCCTTCCTTTCTCCGGATCACGCTTGGAATTCCAAATACCAAATATGCTTAAATCACTATTTCAATATTTGAAAATTTATCTTTATCCCTAAGTCACGCTCTATCTCCCCCAAATCCCCTTCAACCTTTTCGAAACCAAATCATCCAAATCATCCTCTATTTCTTTCTCTCTACACGAAACCCACCTGATACTCTCTCTTACTTCGCTTCTATTTCTAATTCGAAATGTGTGTGTGTGTGATACTCTCCGGTCATATTCCGATGAGACTTCAGTTCGCATTCTTCATATGAGTTTGGTGTGACACTCTCAAATCTTATTCGATCGTATTCTGTTGATACCGTATATATAATTATAAGTTGTAATCATTGTGAGTTTGCATCATATATGAATCAAAATTCGGAGTTTCAGGATTTAAACTTGTAATCATCTTTTAATATATTTGTGTTTGCTTTTACTTTCTGGTTTCTTTTTTTCTTTTTCTCATCTGCCAGGTTTTTTTCTTACCCATCTAGGTTTGAGATGGGCTTCATGTGCTTTCTTAAATCATCATGTTCGCTTGCCTTGCTTCAACTGCGTGGAAGTGAAAATTAGGTTTTATTCTGTAGTTTTATGTAATATCTTAAACATTCTTTAGCCTTTTCTTTATTGTTTTGTCTGTCAGTTTTGATGCGCTGATTTCTTGGAGTCGCATGGAACCCGTTATTGGGATAACATAATGCTTGCCAAGTGTTTGCTGGAATGCTTGTTTTTTAATCTCTAAAAATCAGGAACTTATTCAACAATTTTCACCTAAAAATCCGGAACTTATTCAACAATTTTCACCTTCCCTTGATCTAAATGATGCATCGGTAAAAGAAATAATTTGTGAGATCTTATATAGCTCTGTACATGATTTTGATTTTGAATTCATTGTTTTTGGAAGCTATTTGGTGTTCTTATAAGAATTTATAATATCAAGTCATAAAGTGCATGCTTTCAGCAGGTTGCAATCGATTCTGGGAGAGGGGAATCTTAGTGACTTATATGCAAAAGGAGAGGCAATTTCTATTGTGTTTAATGTTCTTTGATTGGGTGTAGGGATTCAGGTATTCTCTATAGGTTTTTCTCAATTCAAAATTTAATATTTTATATCTTGCAAACATATTGAAAGTTATTTTTGTTGAAGTACAACATTCGGTAATTGTAATCTTTTATTTTTTGCAGATGGTCGTTGCTTCTTTCATTTGTTTGATACATGTTTACAATACATAGTTCTTGAAATCTAAAATGTGAATGAATGATCTGCATCCTTTATTGAGGATCAGTTGCTTTAAGTTTTCTAACCATATTTACTTGATTTATACATACATGATGAGTGGACTTTGAATAAAATTGTAGAATTTAACTATTTATTCTTTGAAATTGCAGGGGACGTTGATTACAATGGAGGTCTGTTGGTCAGAAAACACTCTTTTTTCATTCTTAATATAATGTAAGTGAAATTTAGAAATAGCAATGTATTTTACTCTTTTTATCAATTTAGGCTATGTACTTTTCTCTTTTTCTTTTACCAATTTAGGCAATGTACTTTACTCTTTTACTTTAATCAATTTTTTTGAGAGA
Source organism: Cichorium intybus (assembly GCA_023525715.1). Taxonomy (NCBI): domain Eukaryota; kingdom Viridiplantae; phylum Streptophyta; class Magnoliopsida; order Asterales; family Asteraceae; genus Cichorium; species Cichorium intybus. The sequence continues at coordinate 28,980,249 of CM042010.1, read as the reverse complement.
TTATGGATATTTGAATGATTTATAAGTTAAATAAAACTTTGGAATTTAATTATGGGTGATTCTATCCTCACCCCCCCCCCCCCCCCCAAAAGCATATTACACACACAAAATTACTAAGCATACCCCCCCCCCCATGAATGTGTGTGTTAGGGGTAGCTATAGCACAACCCTTTAATTATTTGTTCTTTGAAATCGCAGGGAACGTTGATTGCCATAGAGGTCTGTTGGTGATAAATTGTCTACATATTTTTTGGTTTTTTTTTCTGTTTGTTTTTCTATATTAATCCATATAGATATAGATTTAGAATTTTTTAAGCTTTACACGTGTTTATAGTTTTTGTCTAATTGAGGTCAAGTTCTGTTGCATAAAAATCCACATGAAGAAAAGGAAAGAGAATCCAATAGTAATGGTATAAATATAAAAGATATTATAATCTATTCCCATGTTAATGTAATTTGTGTTCAAAATTATATTTATTAGTCATAATTATTTCACAGCTTCTTGTATACTAAAATAATACTATAGTTCTATCATACTACTAAAACTATTGATGAAATATTTATATTTCTACAATGTGATAAATAATTTGTTAATGCATAAATCATCTAATTATTTAATATGAATTTAAGAAAAATGTATCATCTTGTACGAATCTCAAATTGACAATATATATCTCTAAACTTGCACTTCATTAGCAATAGCTTATTCTTACTGTATTTAAAAAAATACATTTTCATTTTAACACATAATATAAGAGTTAAAACAACAATTTACCATAATTTTAACGTAAAAGATGTAATCACATTTCATTTTATAGAATATAAAAGTTTCCATCAATGAACAAAAGTTTCCATCTATATTGAGGACAAACGGACAACAAGTTGTGCCGCTAATCCTTTTTGAAAAACAAAATTAATTCATGTATCCTTCCATATATTGAACGTATTTGAAAAACATGACACACATACATATTATGGTTAGCTATACCCATAACAACTTTATTAATATATACACGGAGATATTGAAGTTTTACTAATTACTACTCTTATTGATTTTGTTAGAAGTTTTTAAAGTGGTTTTAAAACATAATAAATAATATAATTAGAGTTGTTATTTATTATAATTAAACCGGTATCACTTAATACATATCAGGTGATATAAAAACCAAAAAAAATCAAACTAAATTTCTCTTTTACGCAGAAAATTTGAAGTTGAATCTATCAAGTTTGTTCTTTTGTTCATCTTTTTAATATTAAGATGAAACAAATTCGAGGGGATGTATGGTTGTTTTTGAGACAGTCAGTATTCACACATGGCCAGTTGTATGTTGTATTATCCAGAGTTAAAAGTAGAGATGGATTAAAAATGCTAATTTTAGACAACGACGGTAAACTTACCAATAGAACAACACATGTTGTATTCAAAGAAGTCGTTTAAAACTTTTAATTTGTTATAATTGTTCAAAATTTATAAACAATTATGTTGTAGTGTTTAATTTAATAACATATTATTCAAAAATTACACTATATATTGTCGACAATTTGTTATATAAATTTATTAGTGCTTACATCTTTCTATTTAATATTTTTTTTAATCAACTCGTGTAATACACGGGTCTCACCACTAGTTATATAATATATATAATGAGTAATTAGTTTTTGTATAATTAATAAATGGATACGTTTGAAGAAATACAAAAAGATTAATGAGTTTATTAAAAAGTTAGTTTGAGTAGTTTTTTAAGAGACGTCTTATAAACTAGCTTAAAACTACCTTTTTCTTATAGATATGACAATCTAAAAGATCTCAAATAATATGCTAACTTATAAACTAGGTGCGCCATGTCAAACATTGTCTTATAAACTAGCTTAAAACTACCTTATATTTTATTATTTTCCACAATTTAATACAAAGTTTCAATTTTTTGATATTTTTTTATTATTTTTTACTAAAAAACAATCATATATTATAAATATATAAGATTAAATAGCATAATTTGGTATTTAAGCTGTTGTATTATCTTATAAGAAAAAATTAAAATAATGTAATTGAAACTAAATAATTCTCTTTTATCATTGTTACTTTGAAATTTTTTATTTGTTAACTTTCAAAAATTAATTTAAAGGGTGGCAATAATTTGATACTCTTTCTTGATATTTTTTATAAAAGAATAATAATATGTTCTAAACTTAAGAAAACAATTAGACATTAATAAAAAAAAATCATAAATCATTAAATATAGAGTTATTTACCAAACAAAATATTTAAGACCCTTCATGTTGTATAAGGAAATGGTATCAGAAAAAAAAAATTAATTTCGTTTTTTCTAATTGTTTAATCTTGTGAATAATAAATGGAGAAAAAAAATATGATTCTTTTTTCCTGTTTTTGATTCCGTATTTTTAGTAGAGAAATTGTGAAAATTGTTAATGAAAAAATTTTGATTCTACTACAGTCACTCACCATTACTGCCGCCGCCGCCACCACCATCCACCTATCGCCAACACCACTCATTGTCACCACCACCACTGATCTGTTACCCACCGGTACCACCAACTATTGTCACTCGCCACCAACCACCACCATCACCCACCACCACCGTCACCAACTAATACCGCCGTCACCACCTACCGCCACCACCACTGCCGCTGCCACCACTTACCACCACTCCACCACCCACCGCAACCGACATCGCCTCCGCCGCCATCATTACCAGTCTACCACCACCATAAGAACATTTATTCTCAAGCATATTTCTCAGATAATCAGGCATGTTTCTCAGATAAATTCTCTGTAGTACCAAACAGTCGAATCAATCTCTTTCTCCAATTTAATTTTCTTTCTCTTCATTATCATTCTCTGCTTCAATTCCATTTCTCTATACCAAATGTACCATTATATCACCCCATATGAATCTTTTAATCTTATATTTAAAAAATGACCATGTCGCGTAACACGCATTACAATTAGTGATAGGAAGACGATAGTTCTCACATATTGAAGTTCATTTTTGCCCGCCTTTGTCTCTTTTTCCATGAACAATGTTCGAAGTCTATATATCAAGTCAAGATCATTGTATTTTAACACAAATGAGTAAATTGTATTGATTCTGGCAAGTCATCATTAATCCTTCTAAATCAAGTACATTAAACAAACATATAATCACATATCCTTATTGGAAATGCTCCACCACGATTAACTTGCTCCATGTGGGCACAGGTTGGGAGTTCAACTCCCGTAAGCCTCGTTCTGTTGCTCCATGTAGTAGAATTTTTCCCTGGAAAACCCCTTAGGGGCTGGGTTTGCCCGCTTTGTGGAGCTCGAACTCGGGGTCACCTGTGAAATATTCGGGTGAAGCTTCCACTAATTCGTTTGCCGTTTCCAAAAAAAAGACCTGGGTTGACAATAGAGAATGGGTTAAGTATCATGCAGCGTCATTCTTCAGCTTCACAATAATAATCACGTTTTTTGTTAATCAAGAAGCTTCAAACTCCTCTCTCTTGGAATAAGACTTCTTAAATCCACATTAATCTTAACAATTTCATTTCAAATAAAACTTATTTTGTAGAAAGAGGTGTGAAAATAGTGAAGTGTGTGTTAACCAAATACCTCAATTCATAGAGTTAAAGCTTGTGATGATAAATTTATTTCATAAAAATAAGAATAAAAATGGGGTGGTTAAGAATATTGGAATATAAATTATATTTGTGAAATTTACGGATCTTGCAAAGAATATGAAAGGACCTTCTATTAGAAAAGGTTACAACATCAATAATTATCAATATTGTAAAAGGTACGTTATGTCGTCACCAAGGCACACCATTATAGCAGCCTAAATTTGCTTCTTTGTATATGTAAATTAGTAGGATGCTTTCATTTAGTACATTTTAGTGACCCACTTTTGCTTCCTTTCATTGCAACATCACACTTTAATCTTGTTTTTTTAAGGCATTTTTATTGCAACATCACACTTTAATTGAACTTTCATACTTTTGCTAAATCATATTGGAAAATAGATGTTATAAGTTTCTAAACAGAGACAAGGGTTGTCGTGAATGGAACAAGGCTATATAGAACCTTTCTTACGAGTCGGATGCATTCTTAAAAAAAAAAAAAAAAAAAAAAAAAAAAAAAAAAAAGAAGAAGAAGAAGAAAGTGGACGGAAGCCTAAACATAATGGTTAATTTCATTATCGAGTATCGACATAATGTTTGTTTGTTTTTTTTTTTTTTTTTTGCTTTTTTATTGGTTGATATATTCTAAATACAATGTAGGTAGACTAAGTTTGAGGTGTGGTTCATTATAGAGCAGTTGAAGGTTTGGTGTATTATATCGCTAAATTTAATCAAAGTGGTGGATTGTTTATCACTTAACATATGAAAAATTAAATGTTATATTGCAATTTAATCTCTTAATTATCCATTACTTGATATTAGCATATCACTATTTCTTTTTTGTTGTTTATTAATAGTATCATGGAGGAACAAAGTTTCGTAAATAAAATTTCTATTTGTCTAATCATACTAATAATCTTGCTAAAGTCGTATTATAAAACAAATGCCCTAAGTTTTTAAACAAAACTAACACTACTACAAAAGGAGCCTAATACAGTTTTTTGGAAGCAACCTTTTAGCGTGAGTTTCATTTGATTATTGATGAATGATGATACGACTGCCCGTTGCACTGACCAAGGATATGTCGATGAGGAACATCATTCTCGCTGTTCAGTACTAGATAGTCCATATTAGGTCGTGCCACACTGAGGTTTTGGTTGCATTATGCAGAGATTCCCCTGCCTGGTCAGGCCACACCATCATTACAGTCATTAACCACACACGGAATATGACAAGCAACCATGTGGAATTCTCACAGTACGAAAAAACTCCTCCTTAGAAATTAGGAGACATTTCCAAAAATGGCATATACGCAAGTCTCGCCTTCATTCATTAAGCGTTCATATGGACCTGGCGTCACAAGACGAAGGAAAGGACGAATGTCTAGCTCCAGGTTTAAAAAGAGACATAAGGACCTGACAGAAGGTAACTCACGACTCCTTTACTCTCTAAATCCATTCTTCCATCACCGACTTAAGTGTTGTATAGTCCCAAAATTTGGACGTTTATATAAAAAAAATATAAATAAGTTAGAAATTTCAACAATTTATAGTAAAGGTAAAATAGTTAAAAATGGCAAACTGATCATTTTACATTACCAACATGGAAAATAGTAATAAATATGAAAATTAAATGGAATTATATAAGTTTTATACAACTATGATGCTAGTAGGTAAATCCCGAGGACAAAAATGGAAAAAAAATGTTAAGATAGAATTTCACATAAAATGATATTAAGTGCTAACTCCGAGACTATAAAACGTTACCTTAAAGGAAACATATGGGAAAAGGGTAAAATGTTAAATTGTAAAAAGACATGAAGATGAAAAAAATAGCAAAATGAATCACTTTAAAAGGAGTTTGTATGAAGAATTACAATCTTACAAAGTTAGACAAAAATATAGTAAAAGCTGTTTGGAAATAGGGCATTTTAATGGGTTATATTTGGGTCTTAATATATTGAGATCTAAACCTAATTAGAAGAAACTTTCTAAGTCAAAGGTCACTAAGAGAGTTGTAACACTCCTAAAAAAAAGATTTCAAAACATCAAGAATCATTCAGTTATGGTATAAGATGAAAGAGTTATGTGCGCTTGAAAATAATACATTAAAACCCAAAAATTAATACATTTTCCAACCATTCATGTTTAGGATCAAACAACTAAGGATACAAGGACTATAGGGAATACTCAAAACATAACAATTGTAAATATCATGGCTAGCTGTCTATTGGTATAAAAAACATAAAAATCAGAAATTAAATGAAAGAGATATAACAACTTCAAAATTTGTAAAATTTCAAGAAAATGTAGAAATTTTTTCCAAGGCGAGGAATAGTAAAGGCAATTTAGTCATTTAAGGAACTTTCCAGAATTCTTGACCAGCTCAAAATAAAATTATCGTGTGTCTATTTTTCCTTCTTTGTGTACGTATTGGACAAAGAAAATGGGGAAAGAAAGAGAAAGGAATCATGTAATGCATCTTGAATTGAGTTTATGATAATTGAAAAGACAAATGAAATTGTTTAACCATCTTACGAAGTCACTGTGAAAACGAATACGCGAGAGTGGTGGAAAGACTTCCGTTTTTCATATATCGAATTAGGGTACAGGAGATACATATTTATACAAGAGATGGCAACCAAACTATCACTTATCTAGCCGTGACTTTAGGATCTGAAATATACAACAATCAAATATTACATACGCAAGTCTTATCTTTTCCTAGTATTGCTCTCGCCAACACTCCCCCTCAAGGTGGAGAATGTATGTCTAACATTCCCAGCTTGCTAAGAGAGCAATGAAATGATTTTCCACTCACCGCTTTTGTTAGCATATCTGCTAGTTGGTCCCTCGAGGCAACGTGTGGAAGATCTACAGTCTTCCTCTCTAAATGGTCCTTTATGAAATGTCTATCGATCTCAACATGCTTCGTTCTGTCATGTTGCACTGGATTGGTTGCAATCTTCACTGCAGCTTCATTGTCGCAATACAACTTCATTGGAAACCTTTGTTCAATTCCAAGATCACGTAGAATCCTCTTGATCCACAGTAATTCACAAATACCATGCACCATTCCTCTAAATTCTGCCTCAGCACTTGACCTCGCCACTACCTTTTGCTTCTTTCTTCGCCATGTAGTAAGATTCCCACCAACAAATGTGAAGTAACCAGATGTAGACTTTCCATCATTTCGATCTCCTGCCCAGTCTGCATCTGAGTAACCAAACACACCACTGCCTTTGTTTTTTCCGAAAAAACAAGCCTTTTCCGGGAGAAGACTTGAGGTACTTCAAGATTCGATACACTGCATTCATATGGTCTTCACTTGGTGATTGCATAAAACGGTTAACTACACTTACTGCATAGGCAATATCAGGTCTCGTATGAGATAAATAAATTAACTTCCCAACCAGCCTTTGGTACCTTTCTTTATTTGCCGGGACTTGGTTTGGTGAGCTAGAAAGTTTGTGATTGACTTCGATCGGTATGTCTACTGGCTTGCAGTCTAGCATACCAGTTTCAGTGAGAAGATCAAGAGCATATTTTCTTTGACACATAGAGATTCCATTTTTCGACCTTGCTACTTTGATCCCACGGAAGTATTTCAGTGGCCCGAGGTCTTTAAGCTCAAACTCCCTTTCTAGAAGTGACTAGAGTTTGGTTATTTCATCTGAATCGTTTCCGGTGACCACCATATCATCCACATACACGATCAAGGCTGTTATCTTTCCGGTGTTCTTCACGAATAGAGTGTGATTGGCATCACTCTGTTTGTACCCTATTTTCTTCATAAAGTTAGAAAAACGTCCAAACCATGCCCGAGGAGATTGTTTCAAACCATACAACGCCTTCTTGAGCTTACACAGTTTTCTGTTGGATTTTATTCCCGGAGGAAAATCCATATACACTTCATCTTCCAAACACCCATTTAGGAAGGCGTTTTTCACATCAAATTGCTTAAGTGGCCAATCTTCATTTGCTGCAATTAATATTAATATCCTGATAGTGTTCATTTTTGTGACAGGTGCGAACGTATCCCCGTAATCAATGACGTATTTATGCGTGTAACCCTTCGCCACAAGTCGGGCTTTATACCGATCTATGTTCCCCTTTTCGTCAAGCTTTATGGTGAATATAAATATGCATCCCACAGTCTTCTTTCCCGGAGGGAGTTCCACGAGTTCCCACATGTCGTTCTTTTGTAATGCCTCCATCTCGTTATTCACCGCTATTTTCCACTTGGGGTCTTTTAGTGCTTCTTGTATGTTCGTAGGGATAGCGGCTGTTGACAATTCCTTCACCAGCCGGGCATGTACGCTTGCTAGTTTCTGTTGTGAAACAAAGTTGCTGATTGGGTACTTTGACTTCGCTCTCACATCATGTTCATATTGTTTCTTTGGTACTCCTCTATTGACACGAGGAGGCAATCTTGATTCGCTTTCTACTTCGGTTTCCTGCACAAAATTATCAACAAGAGATTCATTATCATTAGTTTCTTCTTGAAATTCGTCGTGGTGGTGCGAATCTTCGTGGTGGTGCGTCTCTTAATGGTGGTGCGTCGGTTCTGGCATGGTGGTGGTTGTACCATCTTGCACAATTTCCTCTTCTTCTTCGACTGGGGTTTCTCCTGATGGAGTTTCGATTAGGACTTCTTCTGGAGTATCTATCGTGAGCTCATTCGTGTCAATCTTTCTTTGATGTGTGTTCGCTTCATCTATACTCTCCCCCTGACACGGAGACACATCTCCAAAGTATGGTTCGGACTCATGGAATGCAACATTCCATGTTACATGCACCGTACCAGTCTTGGGATCGTAGCATCTATACCCTTTCTTTGTCTCTGCGTATCCAATAAACATGCACTTAACGGCTCGTGGTTCAAGTTTACCAATATTTTGGTGAACATACGTACTGCACCCAAATACTCGAGGTTCCAATCCATTATGTATGGGTAAATTCATGAGCTCTTGCAACTTTCTTAATGGAGTTTTAAATTCGATAACACTCGATGGTGTTCTATTCATTAGGTAAGCGGCCGATCGAACCGCTTCTCCCCAGAATTTCTGGGGTACTTTCATGTCAAACAAGGAAGCCCTTACAATTTTAAGTATTTGTCTATTCCTTCGCTCGGCTAAGCCATTTTGTTGCGGTGTTTTTGCACATGAGGTTTGATGTTGAATGTTATTATCTTTACAAAATTGATGCATCCTGTGGTTTATATACTCGCCTCCGTTATCTGATTGGAGTACTCAAATTTCTTTTTGGTATATGGTTTTTACAGTATGAGCAATTCTTGAAAAGCTTGATAAACCTCATCTTTAGTCGTTAGAATAGATACCCAAATCATCCTTATACATTCGTCAATAAAAGTCACAAAGTATTGGGCATCATTTGGTGTACGAACTTTAGTGGGTCCCCATACATCAGAATGGATTACCATAAATGGAATAGACGATTTATCATTACTAGAAACATATGAGATCTGTTTGCTTTTAGCTAGTTCACACACACCACACTTAAACTCATGATCCATTACATTTAAGAATAAACTAGGTTTTAATTTCCTAAGATAAATAAAAGACAAATGCCTTAATCTCCTGTGCCACAACCAAGCCATTGATTTGTTTGCTTGCTTCAGTCCAGTATTTAAAGCTTGACCTTCATGGTTTTCTTCCAGATAGTACAACCGACCCCGTCTAGTACCAAAGCCAAGAATCTGATGAGTCACTATATCCTGAAAGACACATTCATTCGGCCAAAAAATCACATAACAGTTCAAAGCTTCTGTAATCTGACTAACTGATAATAAATTCGAGGATAGGGATGGAACCACAAGAACTTTATCAAGCTCCATAGAACTCGTTAACCTCACTGGTCCTTCACCAGTTACTTGTGCCACACCACCATTTGGAGTATGTATTTTTGGTTGTTTTGGAACATGGGATGTGGCTAACTTAGATAAATCATTAACCATGTGATCGGTGGTCTCTGTATCTATTATCCAAGTATCATCTTTTTTACAATTATGTGAGTATATAGCAGTGGATGTGTGAGCAGCAACTGGAATGTTTGTTTCGGTGGTAGAGGTGGTAGTGGCTATCGTGGCTTGGCTTATTTTCTTCCTTGGCTTCTTCGTAAAATCCCACCAATCTGGGTAACCGATAATCTCGTAGCATTTGAGTTTAGAATGTCCATCTTCGACATAGTGGGTACATGAGAATGTGTTTTTGTTGTTCGAGTTTTTTCCTTTTTGAGGCCGATTTCGAGTAGCTAGATGAACCATACCATCAGGCTCATGTACCTTTTCTTCCATGGTTTATCTCTGATTCTGATCCTTCCGTATGTAGGCGTAACATGCTTCCAAACTCAGCGGCGGATCTTTTCTCATCACCTCACTTCGTGCCTAGTTGAATTCAGAGTCCAATCCTGCCAGAAAAATATGGACTCGGAATCGTGACATCGCTTTATTTGTAGAGACTGCTTCACCCACAGTTTCTTCCTGAGTAGTTAAACGAGCATCAATTTCTTGAAAGATGCTTATGAGTTTGTTGTAGTATGTTGCCAGGGGACGTCCCGTTTTTCGTGTCTTGAATGATCTTCTGTTCAATTCAAACAATTGAGTCTCATTAGACCCATCGTAGAAGTCACATTAGACCCATCGTAGAAGGTCTGGGATACCGCTTCCCAAATTTTAGCCGCAGTTTGAAGACGTATGAACCGAAGAATGAGCGATGGGGACATTGAATCAATCAACCAGCTTTTAACTTTGTTATTTTCGATCAGCCAAGCTTCAATCTCCTTTTCTCCTACTGCGGGTTTCGTAGTTTTGCCAGTGATGTAGCCGGACTTGTTTCGAGCTCCAATTCGCATCTCCATCAATTGCGACCATAGGGGATAATTTAAGTCATCGAGAATGACTCCTCCAGTCGGAAACGGGGCATCTTGCACGGTGTAAACAATGACTTGAGAAGAGCTTTCTTTGTCAGCCATGTTCTACGACTTCGGTATGGTTTCAAGGTTACGATAGGTTATTCGAATGGATTAAGAACGCTCTGATACCATGTGAAAACGAATACGAGAGAGTGGTGGAAAGACTTCTGTTTTTCATATATCGAATTAGGGTACAGGAGATACATATTTATACAAGAGATGGCTACCAAACTATCACTTATCTAGCCGTGACTTTAGGATCTGAAATATACAACAATCAAATATTACATATGTAAGTCTTATCTTTTCCTAGTATTGCTCTCGCCAACAGTCACAATCTTGCATTTTCTGTTTTGGTTAAAAGATGAAGATAATATGAACTTTGTATATGTGGAATAAAATGGACAATTGTCTTATGCTATTACGTGAATGCTTGAAGATGAAATGCAAATTTAGAACTATAAATGCATATGGTAAAGTAGTTAGGAGATATGAAACTCATTTGATGCCAAATTGTAATTTAGCGTGATACAAAAGCATGTAATATGATGATGGGAATATTTTGTCAACTTTGACTTTTTTAAAGTCAAATAGTGAACTAAATTCAAGATTCTTGGAATGTTATTGATACATGTAGAAATTGGGTTTGCATTCATGAGATATTACTAGTATTAAGTTAGAAACACTAAAGAATCAACTAGTTAAGCTATTTAGCTTAATGATAATCACTTAGCTAAAAAGGGACAACTTTGACTTTAATAAAAGTCATATCCTTCACAAGATTGAAATCTTTATCTAAATTTAAGTAAATTTGCTATTTGTGATAAGTTTATGCTAATAAATGGAACTTGGAGTTTACTAATACTTGTTGTGATTGAAATGAAAATTGGGATTTTCCATTATTTAAAATAAATGAATGGAATTGTGTATTCCAACATTTAATACGACAAATTTTAGTATCTTAAAGAATGGTGTAAAATGGACGTTACACTCAGAGAATGTATGAAATTAGAATGAGTTAAGAACACGTAAAACACATGTAATAATTTTACACATTATTCTAATTTTTTTATTTTTCTTTGTTAGTGATATTAGATGTGGTTTAATGCGTTTTAATGAATACGCCAACCTACATGTATTTGAACTTTCAAGTAAGTTCTTTCTTATCTAATTTCACTTATTAGCTAATTTGGGCAAATTTTCTAGCCAACTCCCTGTTAAATCAAACTACATGGATCATTTAAGGTTAATTGATTAATTTTAAATATGATCGCCAATATATTATTAATTATGAATACATTATTGATTGAATTTTTTTGTTTTGTTTGACTAATTATAAATTTCCATTTTCGATTTTTTTCTTAATTTTAGTTGTTCTTGGTTAGTTGAAAATTTCCGGATCCTCGTTTTTTGTCGATTAAAAACTACTTATTACATGTGTTTTCTTTTATTTGTTTTGTGTATTTATAGGATGATGGAGAGCTTTCGTTGAATGCTAGTGATTTTGGTTTCTGGTGTTTCTTAAACAAGGTCAGATAGTGAATGTGATTACCATGTAAATACTGATTCCGAGGGTGTTAGATATTGCACCACTTCAAAGCAAAAAGTGGTGGGATAATTGTTTATATTTTTCTGGATAAATTATCGATTTTAACATTGTACTTTGCAAAAAAGTTCACTAATAGCATTGTACTTTGAAAAATTAATTTTCGAAATCTTTTTAGATAATCTGGAATAATATAGGACATTTTTTTGGAAATAATATCAGTTTAATATTGAACTTTGCAAAAAAAAAAGTTTATTAATAACATCGTACTTTGAAAATAAAATGTTTTTTTATTATATACGTTTTTTTATTCGTCAACCGTGTAACACACGAGTAGCTTTACTTCTTCAATCATGTTATATTGTTCTTTTAAAACTGTTTATATACACTCTCACACCTGAAACAGTGGTGTGGATACCATGAATTTATGCTTCTTTGTATGATTATACCATTTTTATTTTTTTTTTACTTTTTCATGAAGAATTAGTTTTGGATTAAACCCTTTTCTAAAGCGATTATGTCAAAATTATATAATCCTCTGCTTTCTAAGATGGTCTCGTTTTATCCATCAAACTTGAGGTGCTGAGTTGGCATGTACATGGGTGCACAACCATTAAATGTCAAGTTGTGGTAAAATGCGGTCAATCGTTTTATAATGCTTGGATCATGTGTTGTTACTAGAAAAAAGACGCGATACAAAATGCAAATCTCAGTAGGGTCGTTTGGTTTGTTGGAATTTGAGTTCAAGTTTTGTATGAAAAAATTGGATTCCAATTTCATTGAAATTGAGGGAATTAATTCCTTTGGTGGATGACAGAAATTAATTCCCTTGAAAAGATGAAATATGCAAGATTACCATTATACCATTTTTATTACATTTCAAATTAAAACTCTCTACCACCACCAACCCACCACCATTACCACCACTGCCACCACCAACAACCGTCACCCACCACCGCCACCACCATACACCACTACCACTACTACCCACCACCACCGCCATCCACCACCACCTTCACCAACTACCACCACCACCGCCGCCACCCACCACCACACTATCACCGCCACCCACCACCACCGCTACCACTGCCTATTACCATCACCCACCACTACCACCGCCGCCACCACCTATCGCCACCACCAACCAACGTCACCCACCACACCACCACCGCCACCCACCACCAAAAACCGATTTTTTATTGCCTTAATATAATAATATTAGATCAAATATAAGATGTGCAAATTAAAAGGGTTATTGAAATGTAAAACTATAAGACGATGACATTATTTACTTTTTATAGTTATTTTTTATGATGTTTGTTTGACCTTTAAACTTATATTCTTCTTTCTGAATTATTGTCGTTATTTTCGATATTACTTAATACTTATGAAGCTTTTTAGTTTTGAAACATATTGCTTAATTCGTAGAAGGTTAATAAGTTAATTGCCTAACTTAACCGAAAAACCTGGTTCCAAAAAAAATAGGTTAATCGAAAGCCGATTAACCAGGTTTTTCGGTTTAGGTTTAGGTTTAAGTTCACAAATTTAACTAATCCATCACTCAGATTAACCTTCCAAAATCATATTTCGGTTCGAGTAACCATCATGCAAGGTTAATACAAAGACAATATTTTAAACTTAATTTTCGATTTATTATGCTTGTTGATATATAACGCTTATTGACAAACACTCGTTATTAATTTTCAATTGATGATAGCGGTTAGATATGTGGTTTGTCAAAATTATACTTTAAATAAATTAAAAAGACTGGATACGCTTCCAACATGTTCCAACTAGTTAGGCCGGATTCCCTTCTATGCTCACTTCTATAGAAAACAATGTTTCTTATTATCTTATGAAATTATTTCAACTGGAAAATGTTTCTTATTATCTTATGAAATTATTTCAACCGAGTGTCCAGGTCATTGTCGCATTATTTGCTTTATTTTAATTTTTTTTTTCGTGTTTGCCTCGTAGTTTAAGTCAAACATGAGGGTGTATGTGTAAATCCCTCATAGTTTTTTCAGTTAATACCTTTCGTCTAAGTCTAACCCCTTTTCTCGAACATTTAATTTTTTTCCTTTTTAAATCCTCGGTTTTTTTATTCATATGTCGTTCACACTATTAAAATTATTTGTGCTCAGTTCCTTAGTTGACTAATTACTCAACTTGCTTTCGGTTTCAAATTGCACTCCAATTAGTTGTGATTTTAAAATTTAAATATAAACTTGTAGAATGTTAATTAAAATTATATATTCCGAAATCACCAATTAAATTTCTCAAGGTTTCATGGGTTTTGATTTTAAAATGTCTATGTATTCGAATGGTATTTTTATTGTTTTATGATTATCGTTTACTGGTTTTATTATAGCATCCGATACCATTTGAACAAAGGGGGTTCATGACCTAATCGGTGTATAAATGTTATATGAAGCCTTGATATGAGAAAATTAAGAAATTTTATGTATCGGCTAAAAGGATCTATTGTCATACAATCAAGTGACCATATTAGAAATCATTATAATCTAGGGCCAAATATCAAAGTATTTCAATAACATTATTAGTTAATCAATGATATCACCATCTTAACATGACGTCATTCATAAACACCCAACTACTAAATTTCCACTGTTAAATACTAAATGTTGCGGACAAAAAATATTCAATTCAAATAGTATCTCATTGTAGCATTCAGGGAAATAAGTCATTTAATACCTTGACAATATAGAGTTTCAGAAAAACTGTTGGGTAGGTTGTACCGGTTGAATTTTTAATATATATATATATATATATAACTTATAAGCCAATTAATATTGCTTAGGCTGAAGAGAGTGGTGTTGGAGGCAACCACCTCCACATCAGCAAACACCCCTCCAAAACCTTCTCGTCGCCGAAAAAGGTGCACCACGGAGTGGTGCTGGAGGCTGTTGGCGGCAACGGAGAAGAGAAAGGGAGAGCTGAAACTCAGGGAGAAGAGAGAAAGAGAAGAGAGAGAACGCGGCAAGGATATGCCGCTGAAGGATGCCGCGGTCGGGGGGCGGTGTTTTCGCCGGCAAGCTATGCCAAATCAGATGCCGCCGGCAAAAATCATTCCCACTCCTTTCAGCCTTAATAATAAGACACATAAGTGGTCCTACCTGCCACCAAAATTTGCTGAACTCTATACATAACTAATATGTTACTCCATTTAGGCTAAACGGAGTAATGGTGGCCAAGGGGGTCGCCAAGCCCCTTGGCGAGCCAAACTCGATCGCCATCTCCACTCCCTCCTCGCTCGCCATGCTCCTCGCCAAAGAAAATCGCCAAGCTGTTGGCGAGATGCCAACAGCCAAAAAACCAGCATTTTTCCTTTGTTTTATTATCTCCTTGGCCATTGACCACCACTCCCTACAAAATGGCCAACGCCTGCCAACTATAGTCTGACCCACAAAAACCCCTTTAGCCATCCGTTGGCCATTGGCCACCACTCCGTGTAGCCTTAGAGGTTTTTTTTTTCTGGAATGCTTTTTAAGTTATCATTAAAGATTTTTACAAGATTCCTAGATTTTGTTTTTTGTGCACTTACATCTTTATGTGAACTTCTAATAATAAAATTTAATTTATGAGAACCAGGTTTGTTGATCTCGTAAGGAGATAGTTCTTATACTTCTTTTAGTGCACTTTCAAGCCATAACAATGTGACAGAAACCAAGGGTAAGTTACATTTTTCACCCCTGTGGTTTGGTGGTTTTTTATGCATTTGGTCTAGTATTTTCCTTTCTAATGGTTATCATCCCTACAAAGTTTGATTTTGAGCAAGTCACTAATATGAAACAAATGCAAGCCAGATCAAAGTGCACAAAGAAAAATAAATGAGTATGAGAAGAGTAGACCATTGAGGGTTCAAGAAATTCAACCAAGATTACAAGATTTGGGCATTAAAAGCATTGCATAGTTTTTGACAAAACTCAAAAAATTAAAAGGAAGAAAGTCAAAAAAAAAACATACAATAATAGTTTGATAAGACCTTGAAGAGGATCATAGAACACCTAGTTGAGAGTTTCGTACATGAGTGTCTGTGCGTGCATGCGTGTACA
This sequence comes from Cichorium intybus, assembly GCA_023525715.1. NCBI lineage: Eukaryota > Viridiplantae > Streptophyta > Magnoliopsida > Asterales > Asteraceae > Cichorium > Cichorium intybus. Next base: position 28,964,080 of record CM042010.1, on the reverse strand, counting down.
TGTATAATGTATATATGTATGCATGTATGTATGTATTTATGTGTGTGTGTTTCCATATATATATATATATATATATATATATATATATATATATATATATATATATATATATATATATATATATATATATATATATATATATATATATATATATATATATATATATATATATATATATATATATATCAGTGTTGCAGAAATCGGTCTTGGGGGCCGATTAACTGACGAGTATTCGCTTGGCGGTCTTCAACCTATTATGATTAAGCCTAATCAGTCACCTTGGCGGTTTGCTGCAAAAATCGGCTTTGCCGGTCCTTGGCGGTCATTTTTTAATTTTTTTAAGTTATTATTTATTTATTATTTTTAAATGACAACACAAACACTTTATAATAACCTCAAGAAAACTGAAAAATATCAAAATTAAAGAATAAAAATAAACAAATGTATAATCTTTTATGTGTATCTTGGAATAAAATGAATCAAACTTTGCTATTTTGTTATATTTTATATTTTTCAATGAATTCTTTTATAATTTAGCGTCTTCGATTAATCTTCGACTAATCCCCGATTAATCCGACTAATTTGTTAACCCTACTTGACTGCCAATGTATCACTAAGCGATTTTTACACCCTTGATATAAAGATTTATCAATATATTTTTTCAGGATTTTTTCTATGAATCATGTTATTTCTTATTCATCTAGTTATTCATTTTGGTGGTTCGTCAAAAAAACAAGTAATAAAAAACTTATTACCTTTCTACCATAATTTTATTTCTTATTTGATCCTTTATATATATATATATATATATATATATATATATATATATATATATATATATATATATATATATATATATACATACATACATACATACATACATACATACATACACACATAAGCGATGTAGCCTCCTCCTTATCTAAAATAAAACATAAACCCTAAATGTTTGTTAGAACAGGTGTCAACCACCTTTTTGCTACACACCACTACCTCTGCAACAAAATCGATCAAGAAATATAAAGAGACGGAGCTGGTCTTCATGGGCTAAAATGCAAATAGAAAGCCAAACCAACACGCATAGATAAGGGTTTACAGGTTTTTTTTCTTGTATATTTTTTAAATTCGATATCTTCTTCTTATCTTGGAAACGTCATCGATTATTTTAATTAAACGTCATGAATGTATGTTTATTTTCTCCTCAAGAATGGATGATGATGATTTCGTGATTGCTTGTGCATTATACCAGTCCCATCACTCATCACCATCTTTTTGATTTTCTAATGGTATTAATCATTAACATGAAATTACTAGTGGTTTTATTTCTTGTAATTTTGTTGCATTAATTAAACTAGGATTTTTTTTCTCATAATTTTGATGCAATAATCCTTTCAAAGTTACAAGTGGCTCTGTGTCATTGTAGTTACAGGTTGAGATTTTACTAGTGCCTAGTTTAAATTTATTATAGGAAAATGTGAGATTTTAGTTTGTGTTTCATAATTCCAACATAAAAAAGCAAGTTGATGATTAATGCAACATTGTTTCTTAGAAATTACGAGGGCCCTTCTCTCGTTAAAATTACTAGGTTTGACTTCACATATATTTCATGAATTTGTCAAAGAATTTTCTAAACATCTACATTACTTTTTATGAATGACAAAAAAGAGATTTTACGAACATTGATCGTTAAGATCAACAAGTCGTGTGATTTTTATGCTCTATTCATTTATTTATAATTGATTTTTGTTTGCTCTTTGACATGGTTTTATTTCTTTGCCGAAAATATATGATTGATACTTTATTATATTCGTTAATGATTAAACTTGTCAAATGTTTTATTGTTTTTGTGTTATATTCATTAATAATTAATTGTCATTATTGTATTATTAATGTATATTCAAATGTATTATTTATAAATTTAGGTTTAATCATTAATGATTAGATGGTACTTCTTATTCAATATATATTTAGTTATTCACTTATGATTACTTTATTACTTATATAGAAAAAATTATTAGATAATTATATTGTATACATATTATTATGTTGAAAATTTAGTAACATCTTTGTTGACCCTTTTTCTTGTGTTTACATGTTATTGGCTTTTTTGTAAACACGGTTAAAGTCATAAAAAAGGAAGAGTCTAATTTTACAATTGTGCTTTCATTGACGTGGAAAACTGATTACCATTTTGTTTTATTCATTTACAATTACATCAGTTTTTTTATTTTTTATATGATTACAATTGTGCTTTATTCACTGATGATTATATATGTATTTGGATTCCGTTTATATAATGTTACAACCATGCTTTATTGATTTATGATTGCATATGTATTTGAATTTTTTTGATCACATTTGTGTTTTAATTGACATGGAAAAAATTATTACAATCGTATTCATTTATGATTACATAAGTATTTTATTTTTTATATATGATTACAATTTTGCTTTATTCATTGATGATTACATCTGTATTTGGACTCTTTTTATATATGATTATAACTATCATTTATTCATTTATGATTGCAACTATATTTGATATCTTTACCCCTATATCTTGTTTTATTCATTTTATAATTACAATTATAATTGTATTTGATTTCTTTATCTCTATATTGTGCTTTATTCATTTTATGATTACAACTATTTTATTTGCATTTCAAATATCAAATACCAAAATTCATGTTTCACTCGTCTACAAAATGTAATAGGTATTCAAGGTACGTGATTCTACACCAGCTCATGTTAAGTGTTGCTTGTGAAATTCAACAGCTAAAAAATAGTACGAGTTCATGTCAAAGCATCCTATCTCATGCCAACAGATGCATCACAGGGAAAAAGAAACCTACAATAGCAGCAAGAAAAGAAATAAATATGTATATATGAATAGAACTAAATTTAGTTTTATCCATTTAAGAATAAAACTTGATGAATATAGATGTATGAATGTATGAATAAAAGTAAATGTAAGTTTATTCATTTATGATTAAAACGGGATGAAGATAATTATATTCTATTGTTGTTAGATGAATTCATAAACATTGTCGTGTGTTGCATTATTTTGTATAGTTACTTTTTTGATAAAAAAAGACACTATAAAAAAAAATCGCTAATCTTAGATACTAATTAAAAAAAAGTAATCATATCGGTGAATATTTCATGAGGGTTATATATTCTTCACGAGTTGAACCGTATAAAATTGTTAACGTGTACGTCTTTCAAATTGCAGGTTTTAGATTCAAATCCTATTAAAAACCGCTTTGTTAATAATGAAATATAAAAAGGCAGAAAAAGTATACGTTAATTAATTTTGTTGATTTAAACCTATAACTATAACCTAAGCATTAGAAACCGTGAACCTCAAGCATTTCAACCACTTCTTTAATTTTTGTTTTTTTTAAATGTTTATCTTAATCAAGTTTCAGAAAATTTAAGTTTTGTATTTTACTTATGAAATTTTTAAAAGTTCATGTTTTTTAGTTCGATTACGAAAATTCGAACGATTAATGTTGAGGAATAAAATTACATAAAGACGGTAGGCAAACAAGCAACAAGCTGCGCCGCTAGCACTTTCTGGATGGCAAAGCTAATTCGTTTAAACATAACATCCATAGATCTAGGGGACATTATGTTACTATGCATAACACGTTGAACTCTGTTGAGGAGCTCCACAGCCGCAGGTGCGAGAAAGCCAAAAGTATCAAAAGCGAAAGGGATAAACACATGTTGATTTTCAATACATGCTTTCTCGTGTTTATCCACTTTGCATGCAGCGGCTTTCAAAGCAGCTTGCCCCCTGTGAAGCCACCACTCCTCAAGTTCACAAGAGGGGAAACCCCGGTAAGGTCCACACAGGCATGTTTACGAAAATTATATAATTTTTACAAATTTAAGTATATCTGTTAATTTGCAGTTAAAATTATCAGGTTTTTTGTGTAGAAAATATATTATGTCAGAAAAATAAACTTACAAATTTACGGTTAAAATTTATCTAGTTTTTTATGTCAAAAATATGTTATACCAGAGAAAGTAAACTCACATAATTTATAAAAAAAGTTCAACATATAAATATTTTTCTAGGAACAAAATACCAAAAATACTTTATTCTTTATAGAATAAAAATCAATGTATACTTAAAAGAAAAAATACATACTTGTAATTACTGTTATTGGTTATCCATTATCATTTTGGTCGTCCTTTTCATATAACAGTTAATTAATTTGCTTGCTTCTTAATGGATATCCACATTACCGCAATCATATTGTAATGGATATCCATATTACCGTAATCATATTGTAGCTATTGTAATTTGTCACATAATACAAAAATCTGTTACAATATTAACTACAATATAAGCACTAATATAAAATCGACATGCTGAATAGCCTTTATTTTAGTTAGGGCTGGCAAAAATGTACCATGGAGAACCAACCAACATGATACCAACCGTACCAATAAAGTCGGTAGCCAACATGTTTGGTAGCCAATATGTTTGGCTGGTAGTACCATACCAATTAAGCAATCTTGGTACGGTAACGGTAAAAAATTTTGAATACCACGGTTGTACCGTACCAACCAATTCATATATATATATATATATATATATATATATATATATATATATATATATATATATATATATATATATATATATATATATATATATATATATATATATAATTCCAATACTCATATTTATATTTTTATTAGGAGTAATAACTAACAAGTCATAATCATAAATTGATTACTAAAACAACTCTTAATACTAATTTTTTTTCAAACAATAATAGATATTAAAATCAAACTAATTAAACAAGTAACACGCGACTAAGCTGCAATCAGTTAGGGCAAACAATATTAAAAGTAAAGTTTTTGGTATATACCAATACCAACTTGTACCAACCAAACTTGTTGGTAGCCAAATAAGTTGGTACCAAGTATACTTGGTACGGTACTGGTAATCAAAATTTTGTACCAAATATAATTGGTACGATACACGGTATACAAGAAAAAACCCCGATACCGTACCAATTCCACCCCTAATTTTAGTGCCACTATACCAGTACATTTCATTTTCTTTATTTTTGAACTTTGCAAGTTGCAAGAACTGTGCCCTTGTTCTAAAAAATTTCCACGGATATAATAATAGATAAATCAATACAAACATAATGCTATTTTATTATGAAATTAACAAAAATATAAAACAAATTAAAAATGCTTTGTGAAAGGTAAATCAAATAAAATTATAAATGTATAATCACAAATGACAAACAAATGACAACCAAAAATTCAAAGCAATTATATTTGGGACAAATTGTCTACCATGGACTTTACTGCTAGCAAACACGCCTGTCAAACCAACAGCGAATCAAGAGATGTGGTGAAAACAGTTCCATAATAATGATAATATCATTAAAAGACCTATGTATGTTCTTTTTTCAAAGTGGGTTTACTTTTTTTTTTTTTTGGAACGGCAAATCTATCCTACTCCTAAATTACTCCTAGTTATGTTAGTGTCAGGGTTTGAACCCTGGACCTCTATGTTAATAACACTCCTTGTTAGCCAAGTGGGCTAGCCCCAACTTGTCGAGTTGAACATTACTATATAATGAATTGCAAGGGATTTTCTAGAAGGTTTTGGGGGTAGGGGGTTTTGGGTTTTTAAGAGGGGTGGGTCTTTACTTCCAATGAAATTGTGCCATTTGTTGTCTCCAGTAATGGTTTCGTTTGCCACCTTTTGTTTTACTTTTACTTTTTTCCAATACATTTTTTGCTTTTTCCAATAATTCATAAAATAGATATTGTGAAATAGATATTGTGAAGAGGTACAACTTCATGAATGAGATTGGGTTTGAAATATGGAAGTTTTTGGTTTGCCAAAATATATGGTTTTCCAGGTTGGTTTTTTTGTTTGAGTTTTCCTTTATTATTTATGAATACTGCTATTATCGTAATATTTAAGGTTTATTACTGTAGTATAATATAATATTAAAAAGGATATAAATTAGAACAAATTGGATAAACAATTGTTTGTTTCCGCTAAAATCGACGGATAACTTTACTGCATAACATAAGCATTTAGGCCCTTTCTTTCATAGAGCTGAAAACACCAAATCCAAATACATGCACAAACTTCACTACGTATGGTACAAGTGTTGGTTGCATAATTGAGAATGGTGGAGGGAATTGCCGAAAAGATATAAGAACTGGATATTTATTATTTGCATTTCTATTTGAGAGGTAAACAAATATCTAATAACATTATATAAAAGATACCAATAAAAAGAAAAAACTTACACCGTATAAAGAAGTAACAAAATAACAAACATACGAATCAAGTTTCAGTCGCACGGCTCAATCTAGTTATAAAGAAAATAAAGACAATCTATCTCAACATATACGTGTGACTCTGAAAATATCAACATCCATGTAAACGTCCACCCAATGCATACCATGAAATTTAAAGAAACAAGATGAGCAACATTTAAAGTATATATATATATATATATATATATATATATATATATATATATATATATATATATATATATATATATATATATATATATATATATATATATATATATATATATAGGGTCGAGATGATGAGAGAACCTAAAAAACCCTAGGAACCTAGGAACTTTTTTTATACACAATATTTTTCAAAAAAAATTGCATCCAATTTTTTTATTTAAAGCGTCTAAGAGATTTCTAAACCTTAAACCCTAAACCATAAACCCTAAACCCTAAACTTAAACCCTAAACCCTAAACCTAAACCTAAACCCTAAACCCTAAACCCTAAACCCATATGAAAAAAATAATAATAATAAATGATTTTTTTTTGCATCCAATTTTTTTATTTAAAGCGTCTAAGAGATTTCTAAACCTTAAACCCTAAACCCTAAACCTAAACCCTAAACCTAAACCCTAAATCCTAAACTCTAAACCCTAAACTCATATGAAAAAAATTAAAAAAATGATTTTTTTTTGAATTTTTTTTTTGAAATCTTGTAGACGCATCATAACAAAAATTTTGGTATATTTTTTTTTTTTGAAAAATATAGTGTAGAAAAAAGTTCATAAAATGGGTTCTTAGGTTCCTAGGCTTTTTTAGGTTCTCAATTGAACTTTACCCTATATATATATATATATATATATATATATATATATATATATATATATATATATATATATATATATATATATATATATATATATATATATATATATATATATATATATATATATATATATAATATTAAGAACCACAATTATTGTGTGGTCCTAAAGACAACTCTAGTGCGTAGGATTATAATTATCAATGGTTGTGATTAATAAAAGAATATCATTTTTTTAATTAAAAAAATATCAACTTTCTAATTATACCATTATAAAGGGTAATATGGACTTTTTATGTTTTTCAATTATGAAATATGTGATTTTCATGGGATTGAATTCCGAATTTAAATTTAATTTCAAATTCGAATTTATTTTCAAATTCAAACTTTAATTCTGTTACAATTCTGTTACAATTCTAATAAATTTATATAACTATTTTTTTATTCTAAGTTCTTAATCACTTGCATTCTATTAAAATGAATTACAAAAGCATACATCAGAATGACTAGTATTCTTAAAGAATGTTACTACATATTTTGAAAGTAAGTTAAACATGCTGGTAGAATGAATTACAAAATCGTACAGAATCAGATTTACATTGTATTATGTAAGGGTGGGGGAGTAGTACCCGCCAAACCGACTTGCTACATCAGCTTTTCTCTCTCCTCTCACTTCTATCTTTCCCCATCTTTCCTCATCTTTCATCCATGAAAGCAGTACCCACTGAACCCACCGAACCCACAATACCACATCATATTTTTGATTTTTAAATTAATTTATTATTAAAAAAAGTCATATAACATTTATTTTAATATTTCAAATAAAATAAAAACGTGTTAAATAAAATTAAAAAGTGAAATAACA
>CM042010.1:28913593-28951093 GCA_023525715.1 Cichorium intybus | reverse complement strand
CATAGTTGTTACATCAATTTCTCTCTCTTATATTACTTCCATCTTTCCTAACCCACAATACAATGAACTCATATTTCTCAACTCACTCCCAACGTACAAGTACTGAAGCATAATGTACAAGCTAGGAGAGTGGGTTAGTATGTTCATAAACTCGCATCTGATCTATCTTTAACGATCTATCATGCAATGGAGCCATGATATCGTGGGTTTCGCCCCTATCTTTTGCCATCTATTTTTGACTCCGTGCACCCTAATGCATAGTCTAACAATGCATTCGACTCACTTGGAACTTCTTCAACACATTGCCCAACTAAACCTTTGATACGGTGCATTCGACTAACTACATGAAAGATGATTAAAATTAGTTTCCTTATGGAGGACAGATTGGTGATAGATATGGTGAAAGACGGCAGTTGTACTAACGAAGGTATCCTCATTCATTGCCCTCCATCATGCGGGTTTGGTGGCTTCACCATTTGTGTAAACCCACCACCATCTTGCTTTCTTAACTTGTATAATATGCTTCATTATTTGTACATTGTGGTGGATTTGAAAAAAATAAATTACTTGTTTTGTGGGTTGGGAAAGATGGAAATAATAAGAAAGAGAAAAGCTGATATGATGTCTATATGACAACTAGGTTTGGAGGGTTGAGGAAGATTGACTCTTCCATCCTAAAAGTATGTTGGTTAAATCTCATCGGGGACAAACAATAAAATGGATATGATGCAGAGAAGATTAACATGACCTCTACACAAAACTGACACATATAATTCAAGAAATGATCCAAATGAACATACATTATGTGAAGTGTTCTTTGCATAAATACTTTAATTTCCATTTATTCAATTCGGCTAACTGAATATGAACATTCCCTTGCGATTTTGTTTTGTGTATTTTATCATTAGTTATAGACTCCTCAATTCCTAATTTATTTATATATATATATATATATATATATATATATATATATATATATATATATATATATATATATATATATATATATATATAAACGAATGTTTATAAAAATATCAAACTTATATATATATATATATATATATATATATATATATATATATATATATATATATATATATATATATATATATATATATATATATATATATATATAAACGAATGTTTATAAAAATATCAAACTTTGTAACTTTGATTATAAATAATAAAAAATAGATTTAATCAAATATGTTAATCGTGTATACTTTTAATTTTAAGAAAAGGCTCAAATATTACACTTTGGACGACACATAACTTTTGAAATCTTTTAGATTTTAAATAAAAAAACTCAAAAAAAAATTTGTTCGACAGCAAGAGCTTTTAGATTTAATTTTAGACAAAAAAACTGTTACTCCAAAAGTTACTTTGAGACCTGTTAGCTTTTCAGAGCTAACAACTATTTTTGTCGAACATTCCTACATAAATAAAAGTTGCAACTACTAGCTTCCGATTACCAGCTATAAGCTTTTAGCTTCTAACTAGTTTTTGTCAAACATGTCATTTATATAATTACGAATAACCTACCGAACACATTTAAATGTATTTAAAATTGAACAAATCAAATAAAAAGCTAAGATACTAAACTTTTAATAAATCAATGTTGTCAAAATACTTAAATAATTAATTAATAACTAACATAATAAAGACTTTCAAAATCAATATATACTTTCATTAAAATTTAAATAAGTGACTTAAATAAATAATTAATTAATTAATCGATAACATAATAAATGACTTAAATAATTAATTAATCGCTAACATAATATATTACAAAACAAAACATCTTTGTTTAGCAATCTTGCCTATACGGCTATACCAGCGCCCATATCATTCTATCATACCGGACGTTATAATTTTCTTTAGCCCATTGTGTAATTAGCCCATACTTTTTCGTTGTTGCTCACAAACAAATTGAGTCTTTCCACACATTTTTGCTTTTGAACTTTCCGAGTTTCTGCCATATATAAAATCATAAATTTATACCTTCGCTTTTCTTGCCGTAAAGTAAAACAATTTATACTTTTAATAAAAAGTATTTATTAGCTTATCCGTGTTAAAACGGAGTTTAAAAAAAAATATTTGATTTAGTTTATCTGGTACAAAAACATAATAAGTCAATAAGTTGTTTTTTAGTGTTTGACAAATGCTGTTTATATATGTAATACGGAAATGACTTATCAAAAACTGCTTAAATAAGTCAATAAGTAAGGAAGAAGTAACTTACCAAAAACTGTTTATTTAAGCAAATAAGTGCTTATAAAACATTATCATCCAAACACTTAACACTGCTTATTACCAGTGTCAAATCACAATAAGTTACTAAGCACCTCAAATAAGCAATCCCAAACACTCAGGGGCGGACATAGTAGGAGCACGGAGTAGCCCATGCCACTACTCGTTTTTTTCTGCGTAAGGGTAAAATTTTTCAAAAATTTTCTTTTTTATATTATAGTGTCACTAGAGATTTTATTTGTGCCACTAGAGATTTTTTTGTTATTATGTATACTCGGAAAAAAATGGTGCCACTAGAGTCCTTGAGTCCTGCGTCCGCCCCTGCAAACACTCCCTTAGTTATTATGGTTTATTATCCTGATACGAGATTAAATTAATCCTTTTAAACCACAAAAATGCACATCATGATTAAGTAATCAAGCGATAGAATACATAAAGCAGTTAATTTAGGAACCTAACCATACCTTAACAACAAGGGAAGTATATATATGAAAGACAATATATTGTTGTGTATGAGTAAAAACCACGAATTTACATCATTTACCTCAACGCTCGTGCTGTGACTTCCTTAAAATAGGTTTGGGCTTCTCTTGGTTTTTGTGAGTCCAATAAACATTGAACTACTATGGCAAGAAAAAAGGTATGGGAGACTGAAAAATCAGTCTTTGATGGTTAGTCATCGATCTCTATTCGCATGAGAAACTAATTTAGCCAGTCATTTTTTAATCTTAGATACTGGTTTTGTATGTATTTAGTAATGAATATCAATCTCTAACACATGGTGGAATTTATGATTTTATCTCATTCAGACCTCTATATGTTTTGTTTCACGTTTGTAGTATTTAAAAGATTTTAAAAGAATCTGAATTTAAAATCAAATAAAATCAATTGTTTGGTTTAAACACAAGATAGATTTAAGAGAAAATTAAACGAATGGTCATTGTGGTTTAAGGTAATTTCCACACTTGGTTCCTATTTTTTTTAGTCCGGACAGTCACAAATGTTTGATTTTATTGCGCACTTGGTCCCTACCAGACATCAAAAGACCATTTTGCCCTTAATAATTTTTTTTGATTTTGCAATTTATGTTTCTTATTTTTAAATTTAAATAAAGAAAAAAAACTATCCCGCTAACCCCCACCCCTTGTATCTGATTCAAACACACACACACACACACACACTCTCTCTCTCTCTCTTAAGGATGAGCAAAACCGAAAAACCGACAAAACTGAAACCAAAAAACCGACAGGGTGGGTTTGAGTTTTTGAAAAAACCAACTTATACGGGTCGGTCAGGTCGGTTTTAAACCCACAAACCCACGGTGTCAGCGGAGTTGAACCCATAACCTTGTTTATACTTAATAGCAACGTACTTTAAGTGGTATGACCCCACAAACTTACAGCTTTAAACTCATAGTTTTAGTGTGTTTGAACCCACAAACCTATTTATACTTTATAGTAGCATACTTTCAATGGGTTTAAACCACAAACCCAAGGTCTCAAACTTGAAAACCCAGAAACCCATGAACCCACAAACCCACAGATTTAAACTGAAAGCCCACAAACTCAAACTGAAAAAACGACCCATTCAAAAACCGACCCGTACGGGTTTTAAAACCAAAAAACAACTTCTACGTTTTGGGTTCAATTTTAGCTAAAAACTGACCCAAATCGACCCATGCGTATCCCTACTCTATATCTCTATTTATCTATCTATCTATCTATCTATCTCTCTACAAGTCGACAAATACTCTTGTGGTCAACTTTCATCTTCAGTGCTCAACCTTCCTAATCAACGGAATGGAGATTCTTCATGACTCCGGCTCCGACTACTCTTCACTTTCATAGCGGTTTAGATGATGATTCTTGTGACGAAAACAAATCACTTCATTTAGACTCCTATAATAAAATCCTATGATCAAAGTATGTTCTAGACTTGTCCCTCGAAGCTGAAGGGTTTTCTAGCAAACAATGAACACAAATAATCCTATGGTTCACATGCAACCCTAGAAAGATCTATGTTTTCTTCTGTGAAGATAATAAACTATAACCTAAGGGCCAACAATAAATTCTAAAGATTAAAACAAGAATTACCAACCTTTGAATCTTGTTCTTGAAGCTAGCAGCACAAGTGTCCTGCCTCAGATGCAAGTCATACCCACAGCAATGGAGAAGACAGTTCAACAGAGTATTCTTGTTCAAATTTGCGCAGAGAATGAGGGTGCCAGGTGCCTCCTTTTATAGCCTCCAAGGGTTACAGCTGAAACCCTAAGGAGCCTCCAAGTGGGCAAGCCTGCAAACCAATTGGACCAAGCCTTTTTCTAAACCCTAATTAGGGTTTCGCCATTTTGAGGAACCCTCCTCAATTGGCGCCATTTATGGCCCCTGTCCACTGGCCAGCCTTTTATTCAACTATTGAATAATTACAAAACCAGTCCCTGCACTTTTAATTAATTAATTTAATCACTGAATTAAATCCAATTAATTCTAGATTAAATCTTAATTAATTATTATAGTTTCTAATTAATATATTAACACTTAAATATATTAATAAACCATTTAATTAATTCTATTGATTTATTAAGCAATTAATAAATCAACCTTTTACTCTACCGAACTCTATCCTGACCTCCAGCTATGAGGGCAACCCAAATGGACTTTGCTTCAATCAATAAGATAAATATAGTTGTAAAGTCATGGCTTAGACACCTAATCCAACAGTCTCCCACTTGGATAAGTCTATGACTTTAATTTATCTTCTGATTAATAAACAACCTGCAGCTTCCTAGAAACTGCTGCCGAACTCTGACCTAGTCAGTTCCGTCCAAAGATAAGTGATCAGATGATCCTCCGTCCAACAAGATATTTTCAGACATGAGACATGGATTGAGATCAATCTCTGTCTGACACACTGTTTCCCGATTTCCGATTTTGCTTATGACTTTTAGACTTCTAATTGAACGAATCAATTCAGTCCTGGCTGGCCAGCGCTTCAGTCAACTTCAAAATCATCGAGTGGCCAACAGATATCTGTTTCCCGTCTGGGTCAAGGGACGAATAAGCTTTGACTAATATGTTATATCTTTTACCCGACAAATCACTCACAACAGCACGTTTTATAACATCGAGTTACCGATGCGTTTTCGTACTATCAATGAACAACCGCCTTGCAAATTATAACTCATATCTCTCCACTTTAAGACCAAAAGATATTATCGTCTCAACATTGCTCGTGATATAATCCATGAAGCAATCCATTGAGTGCGGGTTTATCCAATACTCAAATCTCCATTTCCAAGTACTCATGAACGTTGCAGCAATCTTATTGCTATGTCTAACTCCTTAGACAATCTACAAACCAATTCATGACAGTCTTCCTTCATACTTACTCCCTAAGAGTATGAACGACTGTGGATGTTTGAATAATCCAATTATTCAGGAAGTAAACATGCAAAAGCGAAACATAAAATCTGACTGGCAGCTACTCCTGCTAATTTCCAAGTCTCCACGAGGTAATCACCAAGTCGGATTTATCATAACTATTATCGGTTTCTTATTCTCTTTTAAACTCTCAATTCAAGCCTTTTATATCTATGTCTATGACCTTTTCACTCTTTCTATGTATCCAAGTGTCTAACACTTATACACTTTATTGCAGATGATCCTATCGGATACTCTTCCGATGATATCTCAATTTGTCATTTTGTCATTCTGTCATTTTCTCTCACAACTCCATTCCGGTGATGTGTACTGTGACTGCCCATGGTTCTCGGGTCTTTAGTCTACATGACTACACCCTAAGACAATTTCGAGGTGTCATGATGTGCCGGTGAACCACACGCCCTCCATCAGAAACCAACGAAATTCTTTAACCATGAAGTCCTATAGCACCACGTTTTGGTGTAAACAATTACCGATTTGAAAACCCTTTTAAATCAATCACCCTAATCATTTCCCAATGATTTCTCACGTCTGTTCAAAAAAATCCATTTAGTATTCTCAGCCAGGAAATATCCTGAATCCAACTTACAATGCTCTAAGCATTAAGTCATCAGGATATGTTCATAACACTTCTGATTTGTCCAAGAGGCTCGAGGAACCTGATGTAATCTCATTCCAAGACCTTTCAGAATCCTAAGATTACCAATAATCCTTGTGTCATGATTTCCGGAAACCATTTCCTTTCGGGGACTCTTTCTTATGCATCTTGAATCCCATCAAGATCATATTCTCAATGACTAAGTCAATACTGTCAGTCTCATCTATCTGATAGATGTCTATGAACTACGTGAGTATGCTGCACCTTCTTTGTTTCTTTCATGCCAATTCATTACACTTTGCAATGACAGGAAACTCCTTTCCTTGGGTTATGCATCTTGAATCTCATCAAGATCACATTGGCAGAATTCTGATCTATCTAATAGATATCCACAACCACCTGAGTATGTTGTATCTCTTAAAGTCTTTTATAGCGAATCGTTTCTTAACACCAAGTCATTACACTTTGTAATGATAAGAGACGTTTCCTAGAACCAGTATGTAACCCACATACAGTGATAGCAGATAACAACGATACTCCCACTGGCTTTGACACCGTTATATGTCTCTTTCGGACTATTCACAAAATCCAGAACTTATGGCACATTTTGCGAAACCGAAATCCAAACCTTTCCGACATATTAAAGGAAATCTTTCAGGCTATTCACAAAATCCAAACCTTTTGGCCTATTTTGAGAATCTGAATATCCTTTCTTGCGAGATGCCCATGGGACGAATCTCGGGGCCATGTACCTTTCGTAATGGCATGCTCTATGTGAGTCCATATTAGTGTGCCGGTAAACCACACACGCTCCACTAACGACTCACACTATGCCACGCAGAATCCTCTCGGATTACATCTTCTATTGAGAGTGCTTCTCTCAGAATCAGTTGCTTGACTCCAAGTGATGACTCATTCAACCAGATGTTCTGTAAGTACATTTCTATGTTCCCTTCTTTTGATGATTCAATTACTCCCACTGGTTCCTAGACCAGTTGTAAAGATCAATCAAACTGTCACATAGACTGTGTCTCGCGGTAAGGTTCTCTTATTTGGCAGCAACTGGGCTCACCAATGCTTCCAGCAGTCGGATTACTTATCCGTACCATCTTTAGTGTTTTACCACTACTCGGTATATCACCCGGATCATAACTCCTTATGATGGTGACAACAACTACTGGTCAAGCGAAGAGAGGGTATGTCAGGTTTAACAGGAATCTAATTCCTGGTCAAGTCCCAGTGGTGACTAAAGGTTGTTTCACTTGGCTAATTCCTGAACTCGTTCAGAATTATTCTTACTCCCACTGTTTCCTTAGAACTTGAGTTCTTTCTAAAAGTACTCTTCTTTCAAAGGATAACTGGAGTGGCCAATGAAAAACGACATTGCTGATCAGTTTCAGGCTTGTCATGAGATTCAGACGAATGCTACATGACCCTGGACTTTCTATGTACTAGTGGGATGATCCCAGCTTTACATTTCAGACAGTGTCGACATAACCTACTTAGTCTAAGATGTGGTCGGAATATGGCTTCTGCGGTCTGACTGGTTGAATGTTCAATTCATTGAAAAATTAGTCGGAAATGTATCCAGTGTATCTTATACACCGAGGATCAAAACTGTTTCGATCAATGCTCCATCATCTTCCCTTAGACACATTATAACCATTAGTGTTCTTGGAAGAGGATAAACTGTGAAACATTTTCTCAGTCTATGTTGTTACTCAGGTTCTGTTGATTTTATGCTTCCTTTGAAATCTTTGAACACTTCAAGGTTCCAATCAATCGCTTATTCCGATAAGCGAAGCCATATTTGTCAAACCATTTGGCAAATATCATGAAGCATAACTAATCGTGTTCTGTTCAAATATTCGAGCAATACACAGTAACTTATGTGTTTGTTGCTCAAAATCTTAATACCTTTACATCTCTATGTAACTTTATGACTTTGTTAATATTGTTCAAGACATACAATCATCACCTGACTCCAAGTCAGCTGATTCCAAAATCCTATCCATTGGATCTTTGGGCGATTCCTTTCTTGCCACAATTAATTTTATTAAGCACTCAATTCATCACGTGACTTTAAGTCAAATGATTCCAAAGTCCTGTCCAACTGGACCTTTGGTTGAAGTGATTCTCATAAAATTCACTTTAACAATCATAAAGAACACAATATATAAGTCCAATCCCATTGGATGTTTCAACATTCAAGTTATTACCATTTACGTCATCAACACATTCACACAACATTTCGAGGACAATTAAAACAACCATTTTTAAGAAAAAATTTCATTAAACCAGAATTATCCTCAGAACAATGTACAATGCGAATCTATGTTAAATGTATCTATAAACCAATAACAAGAACAGATATCTAGCTTAACTCCAAAAATGCACGAGCTCCATATCTAATCTGAATATGCTCCTGTGCGACAACATCCCGCATCCTACAGAGTCCGTGCATACAGAGCAAATGTGAGAAACACATCCTGTATCAAGGAAATGAGGATCAGGTATTCTGAGTTTTAAGATATTACTGAGTCTGCCAAACAGTTTGGCTTTAGAGCATTTTTCCAATCTTTCTGTGACTGTGTCCCACCTTATGGATTCCCAGTTTGAAACATCGAACAATCGGTCCAGACGATCTGGATCATTTCTTGATGCACCTTAATACTGGACTCAATCCTGAAGCAGCTGAATTAATGGAACTATGCTTCTCCATGAACGATTCATATAGAGTCGACATTGAATGCACTTCCACGATTGTCTTATCCGGTTACCCTTTCTGTTCATCTGGACGAACAGATCAGCGAGTTGAGCTAATGCTTAACTCCCGATCCCAAAGGGAAACCAGTTTTATACTGTTCGCCTATGTATCCCTCAATCTCGGGAACACGCAAACTGGTGCTACTTCCTTCTAGCTTGCATCTTCAAGCTCTTTGAAGATCCTAGTTCGTTCTCCTTTTTCAACCAGTTCTCGGAACCTTTCCTCAACTAGCTGTGCTAACTTATCAGACCCCTGGAATTCTAAATCCCTGCGGAACTCGGGGTTAATGATTAATAGCATAAGGCAACGAACTTCCTTGGATTCAATAGTCAAGGAGTCATGCTCACAAGCTGTGGTGTGATGCCATGTTTGGGAGCGGACACTCAGTTTGATATGGTTCCCCAGCAAAACTAAGAACTATTCTCTAATTGCAAAACCGTATCACATAGTTCAGGCCAGTCAGCCTTACCATACTAAATAGGTGCTTTCTGAAGCTCTCAGAAATGGGTGAAGGAGGAGAAGAAGGAGAAAGACACTTTCTTCAGACATATATAAAATTTGAATTTATTCGTTTAATTAATCCTTTTAAATAATTACCCAATTTATTATTTAACAAGGCTAGGACCCAAAATACCCCAACTATGCTGTGAAGAGGGATGCCGTAGTCACAACACAGTGGTCATTAAGGTAGATAACTTTTATCAATTTCAGTCTTATGAAATTCCTAGATCTCTGAGACTCATTGAACTATTCAATGGCATGTTTAATCTCGGATATGCCCCACCGTTTGTGACTGGGATGCCGAGGATCACAAACCGGGTGTGAATAACCATGCAAATTAGCTTGGTACTCTCGGGGTCCATTATCATCTCAAATTGATGTGCCGGTTAACCACACACGCTCCATCAACAATGATAACACCCGAGAAACCCATTGCCACTCTTTATGAACCCCCATTGGTGTGCCGGTAACCCACACACGCTCCACCAACGTTTCATAAAGTGCAATGTGCAATTTCATGGGTTAGCATCAAATTCACATTTTTTATCCTAAAGTAACTAGATTGGGTTTTGTTCAAGGTTCTAGTACTTTCAATTATAGCATTATACTTTTAAGAGGCTTAACGGTTCTATCAAACCCGTTCGGCTAACGACACTCGACTGGCCAGGAGAGCGGTGGGTAAGAGTGGATACCCATTAGACTAACATTTTATAGTCAGTCGCCTTATACCCTCTTTATAGGACAGTTTTGTGAATGAGGCCTACTTGCGGTAAGACTAACCAATTTTCTTATATATAAATAATTAACTTTTAATCATAAATATATAAGATATATTTTAATCTTATTAAAATATTTTAGAATTAATTTATTCAGAATTTTCGCTAATTTATTCTAATTTTTCGAAAATTTTAAATTAATCCTTTGAGCTGATTTAATTTATCTTTTAATTAACAATTAATTAAATTAATTAAATCTAAGATAGATATTATAAATTAATCAAATTAATTTTCTATCTAATAACCCTAGTTGGTCGAAATTTGCATGCAAGGCAATTAGGGTTCCAGTTATTCAATTTAGTAAACTACCAAAAATAACAACCAACTAAACAAGGCAAGCAAATCAAAGGGGAAACAAAGGGTGGCGGCTAGGGTTAGGAAACCCTAGCCTAGATTTCGACCAAAAACCATTCCAAGGAGTGTTTTTCGCAAAAACACTCATGACACAAACAATTTATGCAGTTTATATCAATCACAAGAAAACAGCCTACGCTCTGATACCACTGAAGGGTTTTCTAGCAAACAATGAACACAAATAATCCTATGGTTCACATGCAACCCTAGAAAGATCTATGTTTTCTTCTGTGAAGATAATAAACTATAACCTAAGGGCCAACAATAAATTCTAAAGATTAAAACAAGAATTACCAACCTTTGAATCTTGTTCTTGAAGCTAGCAGCACAAGTGTCCTGCCTCAGATGCAAGTCATACCCACAGCAATGGAGAAGACAGTTCAACAGAGTATTCTTGTTCAAATTTGCGCAGAGAATGAGGGTGCCAGGTGCCTCCTTTTATAGCCTCCAAGGGTTACAGCTGAAACCCTAAGGAGCCTCCAAGTGGGCAAGCCTGCAAACCAATTGGACCAAGCCTTTTTCTAAACCCTAATTAGGGTTTCGCCATTTTGAGGAACCCTCCTCAATTGGCGCCATTTATGGCCCCTGTCCACTGGCCAGCCTTTTATTCAACTATTGAATAATTACAAAACCAGTCCCTGCACTTTTAATTAATTAATTTAATCACTGAATTAAATCCAATTAATTCTAGATTAAATCTTAATTAATTATTATAGTTTCTAATTAATATATTAACACTTAAATATATTAATAAACCATTTAATTAATTCTATTGATTTATTAAGCAATTAATAAATCAACCTTTTACTCTACCGAACTCTATCCTGACCTCCAGCTATGAGGGCAACCCAAATGGACTTTGCTTCAATCAATAAGATAAATATAGTTGTAAAGTCATGGCTTAGACACCTAATCCAACAGAAGCTTCTTCTTCTTCTACAATCAAATCAACAACCACCGTATCAACAACCCCAAACCATATTCATCATTTTTCCAAGTCCTTCTAGTTGAACCCTCGACCTTGCATCAAGACCTGGAGTTTGACATTCAAGAGCTAGATGGTGAAGAAGATAAATGTTGTAAAAGTTGCTCTAGACGAGGAAGATAAATAATCACCAAAAGATCTAAACGGATGGTTTCTATGCCTCCTCTGGTGGCATACTCATTGTTCTCATATTTAGATGCCATTCGTGATCGGATATCGTGAAGAAAGTGGAATATAGGGGAGAGCTCCTAATTATCCTCTATTCAGGGTCCTACTCCGACTCTCCTTTGATCGAAGTTGGGACCATGATCATTTTTGTTTAGGGATGGTGACAATAAGGGAAGATGCAAAAGGTTATTTGGGTGATTCTTGTAGTACTTGATTTGTGGTCGGAGATGGTGACAGGAGCTAGTGCCAACAACTATTTGTCAATTTGTGGTTGGAGGGGATCCATTGACGTCGAATATGAAGAGGAGGAGAGGATGATAGAGGCGATGTGTGGGATATTTTAGTTTGATAAGGGTGTAGCGTGGGACCCATGTTATTTTTATTCTTTTTTAATTTTAACCAACAAACAAATAATTAATTAATAAAGAAATTGATAAGGATATTTTAGTCTTTTTTTATATTAACTAGGGACCTGGCATGGAACAAAATCAAATATTAGGGACTGTCTGGGTTAAAAAAAGTTAGGAACCAAGCGTATAAATTACCCTAAACCACAGGGACCATTCATGTAATTTTCTTTAGATTTAAAAAGTTAATAGTAAAAAATAAGGAAAAATAACTTAACACGGCAACATAGTTTTTCATTTGTATACGATTAAACACTAATGTTTTTTGTACAAAATACATTATTGATTTTTTGGTTTTGTACACAACAAGTCCCTTTGACCTGCTACTCCAGGTTGGTTTTCATAAGGTATTTTAATATTATAACATTTATATCTATAATTAATTTGCGTTATTTTGGGTGATCTTGTGAACGTTTTTTCCCCGGGTCGTGTCACGCGGGTTTTCTCATGAAATTCGGGTTTGGATCTTCTCGATTTATGTCTCCACCGCTTCCTCCTTCATTCGTCTTTCCCACCGTTAACATTTCCACCTCCTTCGATTTAGCGTCACCGCCTTCTTCACTGCCACTGAAACACCATCACCACCAGCCACTACTGCTTCTTCTTCCTCCTCCAAATCGTCTTTCCCCCATCAACATTTCCACCTCCGTTGGTTTAGCCTCACCGCCTTGGGTCGGGTACCATTCGGGTTTTCTTATTCAACCCTAAATCCTTATTTCCTTTCGTTCTCAGTCGAATTCTTTCCCCGTTTTCCCCATTCCGACTACCAGCATCACCGAAGTGACGGCGGTTTGCTTCCGTATGCGGTCTTGAAGCGATGTTCCATGATGAAGTCAATGGCAACCGTCGTGACGGAGGTTTGCTTCCCCTGCAGTAGGGAGCGATCTTGTAGCAAGCCGCTCCTAATCTTTCTCTCCAGAAGGCTCGGAGTTGGGATGAAGGCGTCTCCTCCCAGTTCTCCACCACTCCTCTCTTTGACATTTTCAAGGTCTGTTTCTTAGCTAATACACAGATCGTTATCGAAAATTTTGGGTTTATAAGATTCTTAACTGTTCAATATATTTTCAGGGCAAAAACGTCGTCATATTTGGGCTTCCTGTAAGTTCCTCTTTACGCTATACTATAAATGGGGCAATTCGTATCCCTTAATAAGAAATAAATTGAAGATACAATTCTTTAAAAGAAAGAAATGAAAGTAGGATGCTATAATACACAAGTATATGAAAGTACATTGCTGTATTTTTTTTATTTAGCCGTATCTCTTTATATCAAAAATCTAAAGATTTGATTTTTTGCAATATTTTCTATCTTAGGGAACTGCTGGTGTTGCATTAGCTGGACTGCTTGGAACTGTTAGAGCATAAGGTCAACCATTGTCAGAGTTTGTAAACCAAAAGATTGCTGTGGTTGGAGCTGGAAGGTATTTATTACAGGCTTACATGTTAGAAATAGCAACTCACTTTATTGATTTATTTATTATAGCATTCTACTTTCAGTTATTCTTATTACAGCATTGTACCTTAAAAAGTATTGTTAGAAATACGAGTTTTGCTGCCTATTTTTTATCCCTGTGTTTTGGATTTGACCCTTAATTTGAGGCATTAAAGGTTCTGTCCAACTTAGAATTCATTAATCGATTTCAACCTTTACTCATTTTCGTTTAGATTACTTCGCTTGATTTCGACTACAAGAAATAGTATGAGTGAGCCTGGAAAGGATGGCCATCAGTAGTACTACCAGGATCAGCAGTACCCACCGCCGCCGCCTCATAAGTACGGTACTTTCCAGGGCGTTCACAACTATCCTCCTCCTCCGCCAGCAATCGGCTTCCCTCAACCTGTTCCACTGTCTGGAGCATCCGGTGGACCTTCGGTCAACCCTTATGTTCATGGCTACCAGGCTGTACGCCTGTACGAATATGTCAAACCCCCTTCGATCAAAGTCAAATACCTGATTTACAATTTTATACTGTTGTTTCTTACCTTTACCTGAAATTTCTTAATCTCTTATTTACTTGATCAAGATAAACAAGTTACAAATAAAACATAATTAACTCTAGGATCTCGCAAACCGCAATGCAGGTTATCGAACTTTTAAATTGAATTAGGTTGGCTTGACTCAGGTTCTGGTTTGTTGTTATTGCAAAACAAATTCTAAACCGTTAACCAATCGAATGGGAATTAACTTCTCAATTTGTTCCCCTGTACGATGCTCTACTTAAAGGTGATTATTCATTGTGCATCATATCGCTGATCTCATATATCTTGTGAGTTAGAATTGTGAGCCCTTTGTAGGTTTTTGCAGGCTTATAATAACTCCCTACCATGATTTTTAAACTTGATCTAGAGATTAATGTATTAGTCAAACATCTTGGGTGAGTTATAATCATCATTTATAGATCATCCTTACTAGATATTGATATTTTACCCTTTTTTAAATTAAAAAACCGGGGGTGTTGTTGAGAGTCAACATAATGTTCATCGTTTGGTAAAAAGCTCAATTGGTTTGGATGATAATTATTTGAAGACACATAATGTTTGTTTTAACATTCTATATGGTGTTCCAGGTTATGCAGTTGCAGACCTGTGAGAGAAGGTCTCCTTCCTTGCTGTGGTATTGGGTGGTTCTTGTAAGTGATCATCTTTTTACATTAAAGAAAATAAAATATTATTCATTAATTTCTTGTATGTCTTTTCTTTTTGCATCTTCTCCTTCCTTATAAAGCAAATAAGCCAAATGTCATGCCCATTTTAAAGCATAAAATTCACACCTTTTTGTTATCTTACAACCTTATGCACGTGAGAAGAAGCAAATTACAACTCTATTGTTTTGCAAAATTTCCACTTGATCATCACTTTTATTCAATGTCATTAAAGGGGGAATACGGTTGCTTTCAAATTAAATAACTGGCGACTTTTTTATGGATTTAAAAAAGTTTAGTATTTGTGAAATAAGGTAACCCCACATGTTGTTTTCTATAAGTCATTCGTTTTTAGTGTTTGAGAAAGCAAACATTATATACTTTTAACTATTACTTCAAAGAGAGTCCTCGTATGGCCTTTTTTATTTACACTTTGTAAAGTTAGTTAGCATATAGTGGGCCTGTTTCTTTAAAGATATTATGATTGTTGTTATTTTCTTTTTCCTGAAGGTTTACTGTTGGTTTCTAATTTCTTTTTCGCAATGATCCCCTGGTATATTGGAGCATTCATTTTACTGTGTGCTGGATATGATGACCGTGAGAAACCTGGATATGTTGCATGTGTAATCGCTGTAAGATTTTTACTTTTTATTTTCTTCATTAAATTTGATTATAGAAAATATAGATACAGTAATTTCAACCCCTTTATGTGAAACTAGGTTAGTTTGGGTTTGTATTATAATGTACATCTATCTATAAATGGGTAAAGTTAAAAAGATTGAGCTAAAGTGGAATTGGGTGAAACAGTTTAATAGTGATCTCTCTAAGCTGTTTTACTAAAAACATTAGATTGACGGAAATGCAAGAACTGCAATAGTATGCACTTTGAGCCCTCCACACACAGACCTTCAGCAGACAAGAAACGCACTTTTGTTTGGTGTTTGCGCCAAGGAGGTCAGAACCAGTGCCCAGGTCAACGTAGTCATCTCAGAGAAAGCTTGTGTCGAACGGTTGCAAAGAGAAATGGAACGATTGGAAAGAAAGTTAAAGAATATGTCTTTGGCCAACAAAAACGAGTCAGTAATCAAAAAAAGAATCTCAAATACAAGAGGTCCGTAACCCCATTACATGTTTCCCTAACAGTAGTAACAATATAACCGTCAATAACTTTGTTTTTTATAATACAGATGCAACAAGAGATAAAGGATTTGACTAATGAACGTGATGTTCCTCGAACTCGCCTTGAGGAAATACTACGTGTAGCTGGAATGTGACAACTAAAATTTTGCATAAGTAGAAAGATAGTACAAGTACATTTGAATTGTTGATATTCACGATTATAAGATGTACAATGGAAGGACAAAATGGCCTAAAAGTGACAAAAATGACCAAATGGTCATTTTCAAGGGTTGATAGTGGAAAATATACAAAGATTTGGACTTAAGTCAGTAGGGGAAAGTTGTAAAGCTTATTTCTACCTTTGTAAAGGTATAAATTTTGAAAAATTTAGATGTCATATGAAGATGTTATAGCTAAGAGAAAATCAGCAAAAATAATACTCAAAAGTAGGAAAATTTTCTAAGGCTGGGGATGGGGGTATATTTGTCATTTTCCATCTAAAATCTATCCACCGGTTCCTTAACATCCGGTGGGCTACGTTTTTCCCCAAAACCAGGTACGATCTCTCTTTCCTTAACACGCAAATCAGAAATCGAGGAATTGATTAGAGATCTAGAGTTTGTTCAGATCAAACAGGCCTATACAAATCGATAGCGTGTGTGTACGAATTAGAGAGAGCATGGTCGGCGAGGATGAGATTGGGTCTAGCAATGGTCTCTATGGGTCTGAGTTTCATCATAAATAGGTCCGGCGCCGGTCGGTGCTTCTGAGACCGGCGAAAGGAGTCACGACGGGAAGAGAGAAGGTCGATCAAGGCTTTTGTGGTTTGCGAATTCTGTTGAAACAATGGAGGTTCAAGCGATGGATTGCATTCCTCTTTCTCTTTCTAGTTACGCAATCAAGGAAGGGGGAATAGATCGAGAGAATCAGTGAGAATGAGGGACGGTGAGAGACGGCAAGAACAGAGGGATCGGGAATCAGAGCTTTCATGGCAGCCATGGCTTCTGTCGATGCTGTTGAAGCGGAACACCGATGGCGACTACTCCGGCGATGGTGATGATGGCTGGAAACTATTGCTGTCAGCGATGGGGTGAGCTATGATGATGGTGGCGGTGACTAAGAGGGGCCCCCTGTGGTTCGATTTCTTGCTTGGAATGGTCAATAAACCTAAAGATCAAGCAATCTACAGAATATTGAAGGTAATACTTCACAACTGTTATACAAAATTGGTTTAGAAACAGAAAAAAAAAAGATGGTCTTGAGGTTTGCTGCTTGTGTGCTTATGTGTTTTTGAATATGATTTAGGGCTAGAGAAGCAATAAGCTAATGCTATCCTTGTTGGGATGATGATGGTAGTTGTGTTGAGCACCGGTGGCTGTATGGTGGTTGGAGAAGGCCCGGTGGTGGTTGGATCCTCATAAGAAACAGCCTTCACCTCATATTTCCCTATTAGACAACGTGTTCTTGAGGTATAACTTCCCTATGGTTCTAATTTGAAGTGGTTGGATTGTTGCTAAACATATGTTGAAACTTGAGTCATGAGACAAGTATCACACTTTTTGTTGGGATGAGAACTTGTAAAGAACTAAAGAAGACGGCTAAATTATCAACAACATTTCAGTTTTGACTTTTATATTAGTCAAAAGGTTTAGCTTGGAGTGAATTGGTACTTACATGTGTGTTTGATTTGGTGAATTTAGGAATAAGAATACTTGAAGTCATATTATACATGAATCACGAATATTGGTTATTTCTTGTCTTGTAAATGTGATTAAAAAGGTTTGAAATTAATATTGGAATTATATGAGGGACGGAATTTAACGATTTACTCGTTTAAAAGAGAAATGAAAGGACTTTTATATTTACATGTTTGTTGAGTCAAAAGCTTGGTAAAGCGGAATGGAATGATGAATTCCACCATTAATGGAACAATCTTAGTATGCACAAAATAATGTACATGTGAAAATGGAATTGGATTGAAATGACTTTTATGAAGTGTGGTAATATTATGAAGTCAAGCAAATGTGAAATAACACGATTTGCAAGAATTTCTATTTTTAGAAACTTTAACGACTTAAAATGCTAAAAATGGAATAAAAGAATGAAACAAGAGATGTTTTAACATCTAAGCATTTAGATTTGCTTAATAAACATGTTAAGATTAAAAAGTTACAAAATTACATGTTAAAACCGAAGAAAACACAATTAGGCAAAGTAGGATGCCTAAATAGAAAAACGGTCAAAAAGTGTCTAAACGAAAAGTAGCTTAAAAGGTCCCATAAAGCGTTAGCAATGTTATAAACACTTATTAGTACATTGCTGGGTTATATAACAATGACTTAAACAAGAGTTTACACGAATTTTGGATTAAGTTGATGAAATGGGACAAAAAGGGCAAAAATGTCCAAAATGGTTATTATGCTTAAAGAGTCATACTTAACCATTAGAATAGAATTAGATAGTGACTAGTAGTAGTCAACAATGGTTAGACACATGATATATGTTTAAGTGTCTAATAAGTTCTAAATTTCTATTAGATTAATAGAGATTGAAGGACGCTTGGAAGCAAAGTTGCCCAGAGTTATGTGGATTAGTGTAGCTAGACATACCTAGCTACTAAGGTGAGTACATGTGGCTCTTTCCCACTATGGGGTACATGGGAAAATGTTTATATAGTTATGTGTGATTTCCAAATATGAAATGATATGCAAGTTTATCTACCTATGACATGAATATGAAAGTTTTATACTATGTTTGAAAGTATGATTTGACATTTAGTCGAATAATGTTATGAAATTATGTTTTTGGCATTAAGCCTACTATGTTTGAAAAGTATGTTTTGGCATCAAGCCATAAATATTTGAAAGAATGTTTTGGCATTTAGCCTATGAAAGTTATGAAAGAGAGTTTTGGGCATCTAGCCTTACAAATGTTTACGAAAGAAAGTTTTGACATCGAGCTGTACGATTGTTTATGAAAGAAAGTTTTGGCATCTAGCCTTATGAATGTTCAAGAAAGAAAGTTTTGGCATCTAGCCTTAATGTAATTGAGAATGAATGTTTTGATGATAACCAATGATATGTTTATGAATGACTGGTATTTAAGATATGAATGAATGCAGCTATGCAAGACAATATGAACAAAGAACATGATTCTTTGTGCCCGGGCCATGATGTTCCCGTAACGGAACCTAGAGGAATCTACTGGGGTGGTACCAACCCCGTCGCGAAGTAAATGTCCTAAAGCTTATGATGCTAGGATGGACTGATTTTGTTCTTTCCATCTTAGCCTAGACTTGGGGTATCACTTTAAGTGATTAATGCCCTAAGTATAAAAACCTTTTTATGATTGATTACCAGTCAAGTTTAAGTAATGAAAGTTTTATGATGACAAACTTATTATGAAAGGCATTAAAAGCAAAATGATGATATGTTTTGGTTATTATGTTTTCAACAGTAAGTCTTTTGACATGATTTGATTACGAAGGTTTTGCAAATGACAAACTTCTTATGAAAGGTTTTTAAAAGCAAAACGATGATACGTTTAAGTTATAAAGATCTTATAAAATCAAGTAAAACTTAGACTAAGAAGACTTGTCTTAGTCTTATAAAATCAAGTAAAACTTAGACTAAGAAGACTCGTCTTAGTCTTATAAAATCAAGTAAAACTTAGACTAAGAAGACTCGTCTTAGTCTTAAGTCTGGAATAAGGGCTTTAGGAACAATATATATTATGTTTTTAAATATTTTGTGTCCAAACCCATGTAGCTCACGAGACATTTTGTCTTACGTATTATATTATATGCCATGTATCTCAGGTGCTAGACACGAGAGATAGAAGCAGGTAGATGACTCGAGGATATTGAGACTTTAGATGGAGCGAATTCTGGCTCATGTAACGGTTTGTTATCCAACATTGCTTTCTATGGTCTTGAATGATATGAAGTTGTAACCCCCGAAGTTGTATAAGCATTTTTACAACTAAATAGTTTATGTTGGGACCAAGTTTTAAGACATGACACGAGGTCATGAGAAAAGTTTTTAAAGCTTGACAATCTTGTTCTATAAAGAAACATGGTTTTCGAAATATGAGATTTTTCAATGGTTAGTTTTATAAAATACTACAACAGATATTGTGCTTTTGGCGCTATTGCGCTTTTGACGTTAATGCGCTTTTGGTGTAAATGCACATTAAAAAAAAGTCAAAATTTTAGGGTGTTTCAAGTTGGTATCAGAGCCATAGTTTAAGCGAATTAGGTGTCGAGACTCGAACCTAGGCTTAAACTGTGTGAGACTTAAGTGAGAATTCAGACATAAGATAAGACCGTGAGCAAGAAAGCTAAGGCATTGATAAGATGCTTCGTAAGATAGGTTGATTAACCTAAGAACTTAAGATAGGTTACATGCCTATAGAATGATGAGACTGTTGAGTCTAAGATAATATTGGATTGTTAGGGAATTATGTGCTTATTTTCCATAACTGTTACACTTATGCAAGTGTATGTTTATAAGCACATGATACATGTTAATAGTATATATTATATAATGTATTAAGCTAACATGAACCATTAAACTAGGAGACCTAGTGGTGATGCCAAAATCAAATATGTATATGTGGTTATGATAATATGGGCCCGTATTATCATAATCACAGGATATGTATATGAGATTGGCGAAATCACGAAGGAATCATGAAAATCTGGTAGGGAATACATATAGAAATGTAGTAAAAAGGAGATAAAAAGTTCGAATAACATAGGATTGTTATACCTATATAATAAGATCAAGTATGCTCTAAATTGTTAAAGATAATATTGGGTATGTACCATGCAGTTGGGAAAACCCGAAATGGACAAGTATGATAATTGCTTTGCCTTGTATATATTGCTTACCACTATAGGGTATGCCTATTATGATGAAGTATTAATGAAAACATTTTAAAGGAAGATGATTAGTGCTGTCACCCAAATAAGAATTATGAAAAAGTTTGCCTGAAATGTAGATAAAGAGTTGGGTTTTGTTTTCTGGAGACAAACCCTATGGCTATATGACATACGTAAAGAAGAAAGATTGAAGGTAGCAACCATGAGTGCCACTCAGGGACTACTATGGGCCTCAAGAATTACTAGTAAGAGTTAAGATTTTGCATGTTGGTTAGAAGATGAATGCAAGATGCCTAATCAAGGCAAGGAACCCAAGATGATAATACGAGCTAAAGATAGGAGATAGCAAGATAATCAAGAAAGTGGGAAGTTATGACTTCCAAATGCGAATGAGTACCACGAGTGAAAGTATTTAAAGGCTGGGCAAATGGTTAAGTCATAAGTATGATGACTTAACAGGAAAATATGACAAGCAAAGTGCCCGAGATGATTAAAGAAATGAAAATGGAAGAGTAACAAAGGGCATACGTTTTAAGCTTAATGTCAAGGTTTGAAAGCTTAAAGTGTCGTGGTTGAGAAGATTGAAGATTTAAGCAAGGTGGGAGTATTATGCTTTGTTTTTCATGACGCAATCATATGGGGATCATTATGAGACGGTAAGTTGATTGCCATTGTAGAGTACAAAACAAGCAGGCGCACAGTAGGATTGCTAGCAAGATGAGTTCGTGAGTGACACGATGCACTTATGTGGAAGTCACGATGCCAGGAATGAGCATAAGACGATGTTCAGGAGGATTCTCCACGGACAAGATGCTGACTTCGGAAGATAGTGACACTTTGACTATACTTAGTTATAGTTGTGTATGTGTGATGATTCCTGGAGCTTCTTGATTGTTCGTAGGGAACTCTTCGTGGCCAGAAGCTAGATTCAAGATAAAGCCGATGCATTAACGAGTGTACACAATGAAGGCATTACATGTCTACTAGATGGTTAATGACAGTAGTTTGAAATGCAAGTTGTTAATTCACAACTTATAAAGAGCCCTGGAATTATTTATGGAGTTAGTAAAGAATTAATGGAAAGTGACATTTTATTTGTGTCAAAAGGTTATGATGAAATCATCGAAAGCATAGAAAGTTGGAACAAGATAGATTATTGACATGTAAAATTCATGTAGAGAATTGGACCTTAAACGAAAATCCCCTTCATTTTCGTTTAAGGGGTAGATGGGAAGACCCTGGATACTTAGCCATATGAACTTTCATATGAATGGAGTGGTGTAGCTTCAAGTCTAAGGACTTGATGAATGGAATGCAGCGGCAGACCACGGGCTAGTGAAAGACATAATATGACACTTTAAAGCATTAGTATCATCGACGAGATGGTGATACACGAGATTGTACCTTAACAATAAAATAGATTATTTCACGAGCCAGGTGAGTATTGCACGTTTAAGGGTCGATCTGACTGCAAACGTTGACTAGGAGTTGGCTGTCAACTGTTGTTGACTTTAGTTGATTGAAATACCCAAGTAAAGTTCTCGATCATCATGGATGAACCTAGAAGATGGAAGCTCGCTTGTGGAGGTTGACAGTCAGGTAGCTGCAAATTCCCAAGTTATGAAAGGTGATTATGGATTTTGAACGACAAAAATTGATGCAAAAGGCACTCATGGTGACTGAATTACTCGTACAGGTGTAACGAAAGAAAGATAGATGATTCTCTAATCATCTATGGTAACACGATTGTGTTAATACAAGATATACAAGGACCTATTTAGAATGGTCAAAGATATTTAGAACTTAGTAAAGTTCAGGGACTAGATGAGTGAATGTTGAAAGCTAAAAGAGATACGTGTACTAGGTTGAACTGATTTTATGGCATGACTACTCTAATAGTTGATATTACCCATGATGAAAGAATTCAAAGGGAAGAAAGACTCATGGAGATAATTTCTCATGATTAGACTAAGTATGAATGGCAAAGTATATTGCTACTTTTGGCAAAAGGTCAAAATTTGTTACGTGAATATTGGTACATTCCATTGTGGGAGAATTATTATGTTATGGGAGCGATTATGATTCAGTGCCAAATAATTAAGAAGAAGTAATTGGATAACATGTTGGCTTTGAAAAGTCAAACTGATCATGACATATAAAGTTAGGAGTCCCAAGGATTCTAGTGGAAATTCATTCTCAGTGATAATGAGTTAAGAAAAGGAAGCACGAGAAATGAAATTAAGTGATATCAAAGGACTCGACACCCTTAGAGCTTCACAAAGCTATGAGTACTTAGAAGTCAGACCCTTGATAAGGACTTAGTAGAAAATTCTAATCTATGTTGAATTATGTAATTGCAAGTTAAACCCATTCTTATGATAGTGATTCCGAGGACGGAATCCGTTTAAGGGGTAGATAATTGTGACAACTAAAATTTTGCATAAGTAGAAAGATAGTACAAGTACATTTGATGTTGATATTTACGATTATAAGATGTACAATGGAAGGACAAAATGGCCTAAAAGTGTCAAAAATGACCAAATGGTCATTTTCAAGGGTTGATAGTGGAAAATATACAAAGATTTGGACTTAAGTCAGTAGGGGAAAGTTGTAAAGCTTATTTCTACCTTTGTAAAGGTATAAATTTTGAAAAATTTAGATGTCATATGAAGAAGTTATAGCTAAGAGAAAATCAGCAAAAATAATACTCATAAGTAGGAAAATTTTCTAAGGCTGGGGATGGGGGTATATTTGTCATTTTCCATCTAAAATCCATCCACCGATTCCTTAACATCCGGTGGGCTACGTTTTTCCCCAAAACCAGGTACGATCTCTCTTTCCTTAACACGCAAATCAGAAATCGAGGAATTGATTAGAGATCTAGAGTTCGTTCAGATCAAACACGCCTATACAAATCGATAGCATGTGTGTACGAATTAGAGAGAGCATGGTCGGCGAGGATGAGATTGGGTCTAGCAATGGTCTCTATGGGTCTGAGTTTCATCAAAAATAGGTCCGGCGCCGGTCGGTGCTTCTGAGACCGGCGAAAGGAGTCACGACGGGAAGAGAGAAGGTCGATCAAGGCTTTTGTGGTTTGCGAATTCTGTTGAAACAATGGAGGTTCAAGCGATGGATTGCATTCCTCTTTCTCTTTCTAGTTACGCAATCAAGGAAGGGGGAATAGATCGAGAGAATCAGTGAGAATGAGGGACGGTGAGAGACGGCAAGAACAGAGGGATCGGGAATCAGAGCTTTCATGGCAGCCATGGCTTCTGTCGATGCTGTTGAAGCGGAACACCGATGGCGACTACTCCGGCGATGGTGATGATGGCTGGAAACTATTGCTGTCAGCGATGGGGTGAGCTACGATGATGGTGGCGGTGACTAAGAGGGGCCCCCTGTGGTTCGATTTCTTGCTTGGAATGGTCAATAAACCTAAAGATCAAGCAATCTACAGAATATTGAAGGTAATACTTCACAACTGTTATACCAAATTGGTTTAGAAACAGAAAAAAAAAAGATGGTCTTGAGGTTTGCTGCTTGTGTGCTTATGTGTTTTTGAATATGATTTAGGGCTAGAGAAGCAATAAGCTAATGCTATCCTTGTTGGGATGATGATGGTAGTTGTGTTGAGCACCGGTGGCTGTATGGTGGTTGGAGAAGGCCCGGTGGTGGTTGGATCCTCATAAGAAACAGCCTTCACCTCATATTTCCCTATTAGACAACGTGTTCTTGAGGTATAACTTCCCTATGGTTCTAATTTGAAGTGGTTGGATTGTTGCTAAACATATGTTGAAACTTGAGTCATGAGACAAGTATCACACTTTTTGTTGGGATGAGAACTTGTAAAGAACTAAAGAAGACGGCTAAATTATCAACAACATTTCAGTTTTGACTTTTATATTAGTCAAAAGGTTTAGCTTGGAGTGAATTGGTACTTACATGTGTGTTTGATTTGGTGAATTTAGGAATAAGAATACTTGAAGTCATATTATACATGAATCACGAATATTGGTTATTTCTTGTCTTGTAAATGTGATTAAAAAGGTTTGAAATTAATATTGGAATTATATGAGGGACGGAATTTAACGATTTACTCGTTTAAAAGAGAAATGAAAGGACTTTTATATTTACATGTTTGTTGAGTCAAAAGCTTGGTAAAGCGGAATGGAATGATGAATTCCACCATTAATGGAACAATCTTAGTATGCACAAAATAATGTACATGTGAAAATGGAATTGGATTGAAATGACTTTTATGAAGTGTGGTAATATTATGAAGTCAAGCAAATGTGAAATAACACGATTTGCAAGAATTTCTATTTTTAGAAACTTTAACGACTTAAAATGCTAAAAATGGAATAAAAGAATGAAACAAGAGATGTTTTAACATCTAAGCATTTAGATTTTCTTAATAAACATGTTAAGATTAAAAAGTTACAAAATTACATGTTAAAACCGAAGAAAACACAATTAGGCAAAGTAGGATGCCTAAATAGAAAAACGGTCAAAAAGTGTCTAAACGAAAACTAGCTTAAAAGGTCCCATAAAGCGTAAGCAATGTTATAAACACTTATTAGTACATTGCTGGGTTATATAACAATGACTTAAACAAGAGTTTACACGAATTTTGGATTAAGTTGATGAAATGGGACAAAAAGGGCAAAAATGTCCAAAATGGTTATTATGCTTAAAGAGTCATACTTAACCATTAGAATAGAATTAGATAGTGACTAGTAGTAGTCAACAATGGTTAGACACATGATATATGTTTAAGTGTCTAATAAGTTCTAAATTTCTATTAGATTAATAGAGATTGAAGGACGCTTGGAAGCAACGTTGCCTAGAGTTATGTGGATTAGTGTAGCTAGACGTACCTAGCTACTAAGGTGAGTACATGTGGCTCTTTCCCACTATGGGGTACATGGCAAAATGTTTATATAGTTATGTGTGATTTCCAAATATGAAATGATATGCAAGTTTATATACCTATGACATGAATATGAAAGTTTTATACTATGTTTGAAAGTATGATTCGACATTTAGTCGAATAATGTTATGAAATTATGTTTTTGGCATTAAGCCTACTATGTTTGAAAAGTATGTTTTGGCATCAAGCCATAAATATTTGAAAGAATGTTTTGGCATTTAGCCTATGAAAGTTATGAAAGAGAGTTTTGGGCATCTAGCCTTACAAATGTTTACGAAAGAAAGTTTTGACATCTAGCTTTACGATTGTTTATGAAAGAAAGTTTTGGCATCTAGCCTTATGAATGTTCAAGAAAGAAAGTTTTGGCATCTAGCCTTAATGTAATTGAGAATGAATGTTTTGATGATAACCAATGATATGTTTATGAATGACTGGTATTTAAGATATGAATGAATGCAGCTATGCAAGACAATATGAACAAAGAACATGATTCTTTGTGCCCGGGCCATGATGTTCCCGTAACGGAACCTAGAGGAATCTACTGGGGTGGTACCAACCCCGTCGCGAAGTAAATGTCCTAAAGCTTATGATGCTAGGATGGACTGATTTTGTTCTTTCCATCTTAGCCTAGACTTGGGGTATCACTTTAAGTGATTAATGCCCTAAGTATAAAAACCTTTTTATGATTGATTACCAGTCAAGTTTAAGTAATGAAAGTTTTATGATGACAAACTTATTATGAAAGGCTTTAAAAGCAAAATGATGATATGTTTCGGTTATTATGTTTTCAACAGTAAGTCTTTTGACATGATTTGATTACGAAGGTTTTGCAAATGACAAACTTCTTATGAAAGGTTTTTAAAAGCAAAACGATGATACGTTTAAGTTATAATGATCTTATAAAATCAAGTAAAACTTAGACTAAGAAGACTCGTCTTAGTCTTATAAAATCAAGTAAAACTTAGACTAAGAAGGCTCGTCTTAGTCTTATAAAATCAAGTAAAACTTAGACTAAGAAGACTCGTCTTAGTCTTAAGTCTGGAATAAGGGCTTTGGAAACAATATATATTATGTTTTTAAATATTTTGTGTCCAAACCCATGTAGCTCACGAGACATTTTGTCTTACGTATTATATTTTATGCCATGTATCTCAGGTGCTAGACACGAGAGATAGAAGCAGGTAGATGACTCGAGGATATTGAGACTTTAGATGGAGCGAATTCTGGCTCATGTAACGGTTTGTTATCCTAACTTGCTTTCTATGGTCTTGAATGATATGAAGTTGTAACCCCCGAAGTTGTATAAACATTTTTACAACTAAATAGTTTATGTTGGGACCAAGTTTTAAGACATGACACGAGGTCATGAGAAAAGTTTTTAAAGCTTGACAATCTTGTTCTATAAAGAAACATGGTTTTCGAAATATGAGATTTTTCAATAGTTAGTTTTATAAAATACTACACCAGCTATTGTGCTTTTAGCGCTATTGCGCTTTTGACGTTAATGCGCTTTTGGTGTAAATGCACATTAAAAAAAAGTCAAAATTTTGGGGTGTTACAAGTTGGTATCAGAGCCATAGTTTAAGCGAATTAGGTGTCGAGACTCGAACCTAGGCTTAAACTGTGTGAGACTTAAGTGAGAATTCAGACATAAGATAAGACCGTGAGCAAGAAAGCTAAGGGTTTGATAAGATGCTTCGTAAGATAGGTTGATTAATCTAAGAACTTAAGATAGGTTACATGCCTATAGAATGATGAGACTGTTGAGTCTAAGATAATATTGGATTGTTAGGGAATTATGTGCTTATTTTCCATAAATGTTACACTTATGCAAGTGTATGTTTATAAGCACCTGATACATGTTAATAGTATATATTATATAATGTATTAAGCTAACATGAACCATTAAACCAGGAGACCTAGTGGTGATGCCAAAATCAAATATGTATAGGTGGTTATGATAATATGGGCCCGTATTATCATAATCACAGGATATGTATATGAGATTGGCGAAATCACGAAGGAATCATGAAAATCTGGTAGGGAATACATATAGAAATGTAGTAAAAAGGAGATAAAAAGTTCGAATAACATAGGATTGTTATACCTATATAATAAGATCAAGTATGCTCTAAATTATTAAAGATAATATTGGGTATGTACCATGCAGTTGGGAAAACCCGAAATGGACAAGTATGATAATTGCTTTGCCTTGTATATATTGCTTACCACTATAGGGTATGCCTATTAGAACATGATGAAGTATTAATGAAAACATTTTACAGGAAGATGATTAGTGCTGTCACCCAAATGAGAATTATGAAAAAGTTTGCCTGAAATGTAGATAAAGAGTTGGGTTTTGTTTTCTGGAGACAAACCCTATGGCTATATGACATAAGTAAAGAAGAAAGATTGAAGGTAGCAACCATGAGTGCCACTCAAGGACTACTATGGGCCTCAAGAATAACTAGTAAGAGTTAAGATTTTGCATGTTGGTTAGAAGATGAATGTAAGATGCCTAATCAAGGCAAGGAACCCAAGTTGATAATACGAGCTAAAGATAGGAGATAGCAAGATAATCAAGAAAGTGGGAAGTTATGACTTCCAAATGCGAATGAGTACCACGAGTGAAAGTATTTAAAGGCTGGGCAAATGGTTAAGTCATAAGTATGATGACTTAACAGGAAAATATGACAAGCAAAGTGCCCGAGATGATTAAAGAAATGAAAATGGAAGAGTAACAAAGGGCATACCTTTTAAGCTTAATGTCAAGGTTTGAAAGCTTAAAGTGTCGTGGTTGAGAAGATTGAAGATTTAAGCAAGGTGGGAGTATTATGCTTTGTTTTTCATGACGCAATCATATGGGGATCATTATGAGACGGTAAGTTGATTGCCATTGTAGAGTACAAAACAAGCAGGCGCACAGTAGGATTGCTAGCAAGATGAGTTCGTGAGTGACACGATGCACTTATGTGGAAGACACGATGCCAGGAATGAGCATAAGACGATGGTCAGGAGGATTCTCCACGGACAAGATGCTAAATAAAAGAGCGGGCACGACGCTTAGGTGGACGCGATATGACTTCGGAAGATAGTGACACTTTGACTATACTTAGTTATAGTTCTGTATGTGTGATGATTCCTGGAGCTTCTTGATTGTTCGTAGGGAACTCTTCGTGGCCAGAAGCTAGATTCAAGATAAAGCCGATGCATTAACGAGTGTACACAATGAAGGTATTACATGTCTACTAGATGGTTAATGACAGTAGTTTGAAATGCAAGTTGTTAATTCACAAATTATAAAGAGCCTTGGAATTATTTATGGAGTTAGTAAAGAATTAATGGAAAGTGACATTTTATTTGTGTCAAAAGGTTATGATGAAATCATGGAAAGCATAGAAAGTTGGAACGAGATAGATTATTGACATGTAAAATTCATGTAGAGAATTGGACCTTAAACGAAAATCCCCTTCATTTTCGTTTAAGGGGTAGATGGGAAGACCCTGGATACTTAGCCATATGAACTTTCATATGAATGGAGTGGTGTAGCTTCAAGTCTAAGGACTTGATAAATGGAATGCAGCGGCAGACCACGGGCTAGTGAAAGACATAATAGGATACTTTAAAGCATTAGTATCATCGACGAGATGGTGATACAGGAGATTGTACCTTAACAATAAAATAGATTATTTCACGAGCCAGGTGAGTATTGCACGTTTAAGGGTCGATCTGACTGCAAACGTTGACTAGGAGTTGGCTGTCAACTGTTGTTGACTTTAGTTGATTGAAATACCCAAGTAAAGTTCTCGATCATCATGGATGAACCTAGAAGATGGAAGCTCGCTTGTGGAGGTTGACAGTCAGGTAGCTGTAAATTCCCAAGTTATGAAAGGTGATTATGGATTTTGAACGACAAGAATTGATGCAAAAGGCACTGATGGTGACTGAATTACTCGTACAGGTGTAACGAAAGAAAGATAGATGATTCTCTAATCATATATGGTAACACGATTGTGTTAATACAAGATATACAAGGACCTATTTGGAATGGTCAAAGATATTTAGAACTTAGTAAAGTTCAGGGACTAGATGAGTGAATGTTGAAAGCTAAAAGAGATACGTGTACCAGGTTGAACTGATTTTATGGCATGACTACTCTAATAGTTGATATTACCCATGATGAAAGAATTCGAAGGGAAGAAAGACTCATGGAGATAATTTCTCATGATTCGACTAAGTATGAATGGCGAAGTATATTGCTACTTTTGGCAAAAGGTCAAAATTTGTTACGTGAATATTGGTACATTCCATTGTGGGAGAATTATTATGTTAGGGGAGCGATTATGATTCAGTGCCAAATAATTAAGAAGAAGTAATTGGATAACATGTTGACTTTGAAAAGTCAAACTGATCATGACATATAAAGTTAGGAGTCCCAAGGATTCTAGTGGAAATTCATTCTCAGTGATAATGAGTTAAGAAAAGGAAGCACGAGAAATGAAATTAAGTGATATCAAAGGACTCGACACCCTTAGAGCTTCACAAAGCTATGAGTACTTAGAAGTCAGACCCTTGATAAGGACTTAGTAGAAAATTCTAATCTATGTTGAATTATGTAATTGCAAGTTAAACCCATTCTTATGATAGTGATTCCGAGGACGGAATCCGTTTAAGGGGTAGATAATTATGACAACTAAAATTTTGCATAAGTAGAAAGATAGTACAAGTACATTTGATGTTGATATTCACGATTATAAGATGTACAATGGAAGGACAAAATGGCCTAAAAGTGTCAAAAATGACCAAATGGTCATTTTCAAGGGTTGATAGTGGAAAATATACAAAGATTTGGACTTAAGTCAGTAGGGGAAAGTTGTAAAGCTTATTCCTACCTTTGTAAAGGTATAAATTTTGAAAAATTTGGATGTCATATGAAGAAGTTATTGAAAGGTTTTCCGCAACCATGAACTAAATAACCTAAGTTCACATGCAACCTAGAAAAGATCTATGTTTTCTTACTTTGAACATGTAACTAATTTCTAAAGGCCAAACAAATATTAACTAAAAGAATAAATCAGAAAAACTAACCTTTAGTTTTAATCTTGAAGCTAAGCAGCACAAGTGTCCTGTCTCAAATGAGATCACACCTAGGGAGCCAGAGGAAGGTCACGAAAATTCCAGAGAGAATAATAGAATGAACACTTATAATGAGGTCTAGGGGTCCCTATTTATAGGGAAACAAGAAACCCTAGCCGTCAGCCATTTTCCGGATTATACGTACGCACGTCGCGGCCTTTACATTTGCGCGCCGCGCGCCGCAATTCAACTATTGAATTTGTACGACTTTAATCCCTGACTTCCTGATTAATCTAATTAATGCCACAGAAATTAATCTAATTAATTACTGATTAATTATTAATCAATCAATATAGTTTCTAATTAATATATTATCACTTTAAAATATTAACAAACCATATCTTTTATTTCTATTGATTTATTAATCCCATAATAAACCAACCTTTCTCTCTACCGAACTTTCTATCAAACCTCCAGCTATGAGGGCAACCCAAATGGACTTTGCTTCTATTAATTATGTAAATGCAAATTATTAGTCATGGCTTAGACACCTAATCAGCAAAAATAATACTCAAAAGTAGGAAAATTTTCTAAGGCTGGGGATGGGGGTATATTTGTCATTTTCCATCTAAAATCCATCCACCGGTTCCTTAACATCCGGTGGGCTACGTTTTCCCCAAAACTAGGTACGATCTCTCTTTCCTTAACACGCAAATCAGAAATCGAGGAATTGATTAGAGATCTAGAGTTCGTTCAGATCAAACACGCCTATACAAATCGATAGCGTGTGTGTACGAATTAAAGAGAGCATGGTTGGCGAGGATGAGATTAGGTCTAGCAATGGTCTCTATGGGTCTGAGTTTCATCAGAAATAGGTCCGGCGCTGGTCGGTGCTTCTGAGACCGGCGAAAGGAGTCATGACGGGAAGAGAGAAGGTCGATCAAGGCTTTTGTGGTTTGCGAATTCTGTTGAAACAATGGAGGTTCAAGCAATGGATTGCATTAGTATCATCGACGAGATGGTGATACAGGAGATTGTACCTTTACAATAAAATAGATTATTTCACGAGCCAGGTGAGTATTGCACGTTTAAGGGTCGATCTGACTGCAAACGTTGACTAGGAGTTGGCTGTCAACTGTTGTTGACTTTAGTTGATTGAAATACCCAAGTAAAGTTCTCGATCATCATGGATGAACCTAGAAGATGGAAGCTCGCTTCTGGAGGTTGACAGTCAGGTAGCTGCAAATTCCCAACTTATGAAAGGTGATTATGGATTTTGAACGACAAGAATTGATAAAAAAGGCACTGATGGTGACTGAATTACTCGTACAGGTGTAACGAAAGAAAGATAGATGATTCTCTAATCATCTATGGTAACACGATTGTGTTAATACAAGATATACAAGGACCTATTTGGAATGGTCAAAGATATTTAGAACTTAGTAAAGTTCAGGGACTAGATGAGTGAATGTTGAAAGCTAAAAGAGATACGTGTACTAGGTTGAACTGATTTTATGGCATGACTACTCTAATAGTTGATATTACCCATGATGAAAGAATTCGAAGGGAAGAAAGACTCATGGAGATAATTTCTCATGATTCGACTAAGTATGAATGGCAAAGTATATTGCTACTTTTGGCAAAAGGTCAAAATTTGTTACGTGAATATTGGTACATTCCATTGTGGGAGAATTATTATGTTAGGGGAGCGATTATGATTCAGTGCCAAATAATTAAGAAGAAGTAATTGGATAACATGTTGACTTTGAAAAGTCAAACTGATCATGACATATAAAGTTAGGAGTCCCAAGGATTCTAGTGGAAATTCATTCTCAGTGATAATGAGTTAAGAAAAGGAAGCACGAGAAATGAAATTAAGTGATATCAAAGGACTCGACACCCTTAGAGCTTCACAAAGCTATGAGTACTTAGAAGTCAGACCCTTGATAAGGACTTAGTAGAAAATTCTAATCTATGTTGAATTATGTAATTGCAAGTTAAACCCATTCTTATGATAGTGATTCCGAGGACGGAATCCGTTTAAGGGGTAGATAATTGTGACAACTAAAATTTTTCATAAGTAGAAAGATAGTACAAGTACATTTGATGTTGATATTCACGATTATAAGATGTACAATGGAAGGACAAAATGGCCTAAAAGTGACAAAAATGACCAAATGGTCATTTTCAAGGGTTGATAGTGGAAAATATACAAAGATTTGGACTTAAGTCAGTAGGGGAAAGTTGTAAAGCTTATTCCTACCTTTGTAAAGGTATAAATTTTGAAAAATTTGGATGTCATATGAAGAAGTTATAGCTAAGAGAAAATCAGCAAAAATAATACTCAAAAGTAGGAAAATTTTCTAAGGCTGGGGATGGGGGTATATTTGTCATTTTCCATCTAAAATCCATCCACCGGTTCCTTAACATCCGGTGGGCTATGTTTTTCCCCAAAACCAGGTACGATCTCTCTTTCCTTAACACGCAAATCAGAAATTGAGGAATTGATTAGAGATCTAGAGTTCGTTCAGATCAAACACGCCTATACAAATCGATAGCGTGTGTGTACGAATTAGAGAGAGCATGGTCGGCGAGGATGAGATTGGGTCTAGCAATGGTCTCTATGGGTTTGACTTTCATCAGAAATAGGTCCGGTGCCGGTCGGTGCTTCTGAGACTGGCGAAAGGAGTCACGACGGGAAGAGAGAAGGTCGATCAAGGCTTTTGTGGTTTGTGAATTCTGTTGAAACAATGGAGGTTCAAGCGATGGATTGCATTCCTCTTTCTCTTTCTAGTTACGCAATCAAGGAAGGGGGAATAGATCGAGAGAATCAGTGAGAATGAGGGACGGTGAGAGACAGCAAGAACAGAGAGATCAGGAATCAGAGCTTTCATGGCAGCCGTGGCTTCTGTCGATGCTGTTGAAGCG
This sequence comes from Cichorium intybus, assembly GCA_023525715.1. NCBI lineage: Eukaryota > Viridiplantae > Streptophyta > Magnoliopsida > Asterales > Asteraceae > Cichorium > Cichorium intybus. The sequence goes on along the minus strand of CM042010.1, from coordinate 28,917,271 downwards.
GAACACCGATGGCGACTACTCCGGCGATGGTGATGATGGCTGGAAACTGTTGCTGTCAGCGATGGGGTGAGCTACGATGATGGTGGCGGTGACTAAGAGGGGCCCCCTGTGGTTCGATTTCTTGCTTGGAATGGTCAATAAACCTAAAGATCAAGCAATCTACAGAATATTGAAGGTAATACTTCACAACTGTTATACCAAATTGGTTTAGAAACAGAAAAAGAATAGATGGTCTTGAGGTTTGCTGTTTGTGTGCTTATGTGTTTTTGAATATGATTTAGGGCTAGAGAAGCAATAAGCTAATGCTATCCTTGTTGGGATGATGATGGTAGTTGTGTTGAGCACCGGTGGCTGTATGGTGGTTGGAGAAGGCCCGGTGGTGGTTGGATCCTCATAAGAAACAGCCTTCACCTCATATTTCCCTATTAGACAACGTGTTCTTGAGGTATAACTTCCCTATGGTTCTTATTTGAAGTGGTTGGATTGTTGCTAAACATATGTTGAAACTTGAGTCATGAGACAAGTATCACACTTTTTGTTGGGATGAGAACTTGTAAAGAACTAAAGAAGACGACTAAATTATCAACAACATTTCAGTTTTGACTTTTATATTAGTCAAAAGGTTTAGCTTGGAGTGAATTGGTACTTACATGTGTGTTTGATTTGGTGAATTTGGGAATAAGAATACTTGAAATCATATTATACATGAATCACGAATATTGGTTATTTCTTGTCTTGTAAATGTGCTTAAAAAGGTTTGAAATTAATATTGGAATTATATGAGGGACGGAATTTAACGATTTACTCGTTTAAAAGAGAAATGAAAGGACTTTTATATTTACATGTTTGTTGAGTCAAAAGCTTGGTAAAGCGGAATGGAATGATGAATTCCACCATTAATGGAACAATCTTAGTATGCACAAAATAATGTACACGTGAAAATGGAATTGGATTGAAATGACTTTTATGAAGTGTGTTAATATTATGAAGTCAAACAAATGTGAAATAACACGATTTGCAAGAATTTCTATTTTTAGAAACTTTAACGACTTAAAATGCTAAAAATGGAATAAAAGAATGAAACGAGAGATGTTTTAACATCTAAGCATTTAGATTTGCTTAATAAACATGTTAAGATTAAAAAGTTACAAAATTACATGTTAAAACCCAAGAAAACACAATTAGGCAAAGTAGGATGCCTAAATAGAAAAACGGTCAAAAAGTGTCTAAACGAAAAGTAGCTTAAAAGGTCCCATAAAGCGTCAGCAATGTTATAAACACTTATTAGTACATTGCTGGGTTATATAACAATGACTTAAACAAGAGTTTACACGAATTTTGGATTAAGTTGATGAAATGGGACAAAAAGGGCAAAAATGTCCAAAATGGTTATTATGCTTAAAGAGTCATACTTAACCATTAGAATAGAATTAGATAGTGACTAGTAGTAGTCAACAATGGTTAGACACATGATATATGTTTAAGTGTCTAATAAGTTCTAAATTTCTATTAGATTAAAAGAGATTGAAGGACGCTTGGAAGCAACGTTGCCCAGAGTTATGTGGATTAGTGTAGCTAGACGTACCTAGCTACTAAGGTGAGTACATGTGGCTCTTTCCCACTATGGGGTACATGGCAAAATGTTTATATAGTTATGTGTGATTTCCAAATATGAAATGATATGCAAGTTTATCTACCTATGACATGAATATGAAAGTTTTATACTATGTTTGAAAGTATGATTTGACATTTAGTCGAATAATGTTATGAAATTATGTTTTTGGCATTAAGCCTACTATGTTTGAAAAGTATGTTTTGGCATCAAGCCATAAATATTTGAAAGAATGTTTTGGCAATTAGCCTATGAAAGTTATGAAAGAGAGTTTTGGGCATCTAGCCTTACAAATATTTACGAAAGAAAGTTTTGACATCTAGCTTTATGATTGTTTATGAAAGAAAGTTTTGGCATCTAGCCTTATGAATGTTCAAGAAAGAAAGTTTTGGCATCTAGCCTTAATGTAATTGAGAATGAATGTTTTGATGATAACCAATGATATGTTTATGAATGACTGGTATTTAAGATATGAATGAATGCAGCTATGCAAGACAATATGAACAAAGAACATGATTCTTTGTGCCCGGGCCACGATGTTCCCGTAACGGAACCTAGAGGAATCTACTGGGGTGGTACCAACCCCGTCGCGAAGTAGATGTCCTAAAGCTTATGATGCTAGGATGGACTGATTTTGTTCTTTCCATCTTAGCCTAGACTTGGGGTATCACTTTAAGTGATTAATGCCCTAAGTATAAAAACCTTTTTATGATTGATTACCAGTCAAGTTTAAGTAATGAAAGTTTTATGATGACAAACTTATTATGAAAGGCTTTAAAAGCAAAATGATGATATGTTTCGGTTATTATGTTTTCAACAGTAAGTCTTAAGACATGATTTGATTACGAAGGTTTTGCAAATGACAAACTTCTTATGAAAGGTTTTTAAAAGCAAAACGATGATACGTTTAAGTTATAATGATCTTATAAAATCAAGTAAAACTTAGACTAAGAAGACTCGTCTTAGTCTTATAAAATCAAGTAAAACTTAGACTAAGAAGGCTCGTCTTAGTCTTATAAAATCAAGTAAAACTTAGACTAAGAAGACTCGTCTTAGTCTTAAGTCAGGAATAAGGGCTTTGGGAACAATATATATTATGTTTTTAAATATTTTGTGTCCAAACCCATGTAGCTCACGAGACATTTTGTCTTACGTATTATATTTTATGTCATGTATCCAGGTGCTAGACACGAGAGATAGAAGCAGGTAGATGACTCGAGAATATTGAGACTTTAGATGGAGCGAATTCTGGCTCATGTAACGGTTTGTTAACCTAACTTGCTTTCTATGGTCTTGAATGATATGAAGTTGTAACCCCCGAAGTTGTATAAACATTTTTACAACTAAATAGTTTATGTTGGGACCAAGTTTTAAGACATGACACGAGGTCATGAGAAAAGTTTTTAAAGCTTGACAATCTTGTTCTATAAAGAAACACGGTTTTCGAAATATGAGATTTTTCAATAGTTAGTTTTATAAAATACTACACCAGCTATTGTGCTTTTGGCGCTATTGCGCTTTTGACGTTAATGCGCTTTTGGTGTAAATGCACATTAAAAAAAAAGTCAAAATTTTGGGGTGTTACATGGAATTGGTCAAATCTTACTTCCATGGGTAAAGTGCTTAACCCATTAAGCTCGTTAAGTTAGTAAAAAAGCCCCTGAATGCGATTTTCTCATTAATTTTTCTATTATAATGTAGAATGAATCACCCCCCTTACATACTGCTTCATGGGACGGGTATTTGACATCTAGCACATCGTTCAATGCTCCAATCAACACATACAGCAAGCACGAATTAAACATCCCAAATGAAGACGTGTGCTTCTTTAACAGAATCTCAACGAATCAGTTCATGGATCGATATTTACCCGACCTAAGCCAAGAATGGGAGAGAGCTTCTCAAAGAACTAGGTCAAACTCATTAGACAGCTGACGTGTACAACGACCAATGTATTCGCTCTTCTGTTTCTTCATTTGTGGAGAAAACATACTCAAGAAACATAAGTATGGCAAGATCCTTCGAGCTGGCGCCAAGACGTTTGGGGTATGGATGCTTGGATTCGT
>CM042010.1:28848593-28911093 GCA_023525715.1 Cichorium intybus | reverse complement strand
GTCGAATTTCAGAGGCGAAGAACGACCTGTTAAGTGGACCTTAGGCTTCTTTGACTCAAGGATTCGGATTTCAGCACCACAATTGGTATTCTTTTATGTTTTCAATTTTAGTTTAATAATCTTTAGTTTAGTTTAGTTTCAATTCTCTTCTTTCTGGATTGATTGGATCAGTAGCCTTAGTTTAATTTTAGTTATTTTCGGAGTTGAACCTTTGTAGTTTCTGGATTTGAGTTTTATGCAAGTTAATCATTCGGTTTATGTTTATTTGCACTTTTTCGGTATTATTGATGTTTGGATGTGATTTGAATGTGTTTGGTTTGTTTGTTCGCTTCTGAATTCTGGACTTAGCTTCTGATTTTAGTAAGTAATCTTAGTTTATAATTTGGTTTAGTTTAGTTTGGTTTATGTTTGATTTGGTTTTTGGCATTTGTTTCGTTATTGTGTTTTTATTGGTTTTTCGGGAAAGTAGAAAGAAACCTGCAGGCTGAAGAGTACACTACTGTTGGGATTTGATCGATCTATCTTGATCACCAAACTCCCGCGGATCGACCCTTGCTACTGCTATACTAGTTAGTCGGTGAGGTTAATTTTCTTATTTTTGACCGCATAACGACCTAGGCATGTCATATATATATATATATATATATATATATATATATATATTTATATTTATATTTATATTTATATTTATATTAAACGTATAAGCTTTTTTAAAGTTTTTATCAACAACTAATAACAAAAAGTTAACAAACACTCAAAAGTTTCATACCCAGTAAAGAAATACAAAACAAAGAAGAAAAAACAAGCCCCGGACAGAAAAAACTCGCGTCATAACGCTTCAAGGAACGCCATGACTCGCCTTGGCAGACGCCACCCTTAACAACGCCGACATGAGGGTTTTCGGGACAACAAAGTCGCGCCTCACGCCATGGCACACCTTGCCACGCGCCATGGCGCACCTTTTAGAACATTGATATATATACACCCATAATGGATTTAATAAATATACTCAAATTACTAGACATTGGTAACTGAGAAGTCTAAGGTGTGCATATACAGTGCATTTTGTTTTCCAACCCAAGCTCTTCGATTCATCTCCGACTTCTTTAAAGATGACAATAGTGCTAGACAGATACATAACCTTTAAAATAATATGACCATGGATTTGGATTCCTATTCGATTTCCGACTTAGTCTCTTCTCCACTTATATCGCCTTCTACACTGGTTTCGTATCATTGCCTTCTCTACTTTAATCATCGACCTTCAAGAATCGGTCATTGGCCGCTGGTATCTTCATGAAATTTCCAACTCAAAATCTCATTAGGTAAGTTTATTTTTTTCCTGAATGAATATTGATTTAGTCACTATTTCTAAAGGACTTTAATTTAATGAAATTGATTTCTGAATGAAGAATGAATATTGATTTTGAATGTGAATGTGCCAGTAATGTATCGTTTCTGGATGAATACGCATGCCCTATTTTATTTTTTATGAATGCTTATAAGTGCATTAGTTACAATGTTTATCCAGTTTTCTGTTGTCCAAATTTCTGCATATGTAATCCGATTTTATGCATGTGTAATCTGACTTTCTTATCCGATTTTTGCATATGTAATATGATAGTGTATTAATTTTGAATGTATTGGGGTTGTTTGCAATCTGAATGCTTATCTATCTTCTAAATGTTTATATGAATATGATTCTCTTGAATATATTAATGACTTTGCAATCTTATTTACTGATTTTATTAATGTTGGTATTTTTTATTAAACAAAAATTTGTTAAGGCTGAATGTTTGCAATATAATTTTTTGGAATATGATTTTAGTAATTTGTTTTCTATGTTTCTTGATGTGCGACTGGAAGATCAAGTTCAACATTCTCATAACTAAGTTGTAAGGCTATTGAAACAACTAATGTCGAGGTTGTTGGTACAACAAGTGCACTCAATTGGGATTAATGGTTATGGGGAACAATGATTTTTGTTGAGCAACACTAGTCAGAGTACCTTTTTTATTTTAGTTTCTTATCAAGATTAAGAATGTCATTGATCATTTTCTATAATTTGTCGTCTATGAGAAATATCAAATTGAATTGTAGTGATTATTTTTATGTTTTTATATTTTCTTTATAATATTGTGGACTTTATTGACCAAATGGGTATGCATCGAGTTTCCCGAATCCAATAGGGATTGTTTTCACCAAAACCTATTGGGAATATGGCGGGGCGGAGGCGAGGACGGGTATGGAGATCAGAGGTCGGGGATGGGGGAAAGGTATCGCTATCCCCGCCAATATCCACCCCCATTTGCATCCCTAGGGGAAACATATATCCCATCAGGGGAGTTTTTTAGCACATCCCAAAAGTAATCACTACTCTAACTTATTTGGATTTTAAAAAATGATGTGCTAAAAAACCCCCCTTGATAGGTCAACCCACACACACCCACCCACACACATACCGAAGAAAGGGGGAGGGGGAAGGGGGAGAGAGAGAGCGATGGGGGGAGTGTGTTTATTTAAGATTGCACTTAATTTTTTTTTCTTACATTATTGGCCAGCATCTTCACCCAGTCTATATATAACATCACCCATTTTGTTATTTATCATAACTTTTTTTCTCGCAACTTCCGTCCGCGGTATCTGCTTTGTAGCATGAATGTCGGCGTAAATTATTATTTACTATATTAGATACTAGGTTACAAACCCGTGTACTGTTGGGTTGATTATAAGAAAAAATTTAGATAAAGTTAATATTAAGGAATTCTAAAACGATATCTTACAATACAAGCTGACTTAAATGAGCAATAAATATGTACTTTAAGTAATTAAACAATATTTTTTAGAATAAAAATATATATTCATAAATCATATATTTTCAAATACTCCATTTTATACAACATTGTATGTGAAATAATAAAATTCTGATAAAAAGTAAAAAAATTCAATCAATTTATCAACCATTAATCCATTTTTGAGGAAGTTGATACTTTGTTCCAGCTTTTGCATGAAATGTTATATATCAAAATAATGAAAATCCAATATGTGAAAAAATTTATCATGATTCCCTTCCAACTCTCTCACAGTTATTGGTATGGCTATTGATTCACTAGTTTTCATTTTCTAGATTCCTTATATCGGTATATCCTCCACCCACAAATGTATAGACATTTTGATACAAATAGAAAATAATTCATATTAACAAACTATGTATTAATATCTTATTTAAGTACTCAACCCCATGGTTACTTCTCTATAAATTCCATGTTTGATAAGGTCGATTCCTCAAAGTAAAATATCCTAATAAGAAAAAAAATAAAAAGTATTGTTGGGTGCAACAAGCGAGATCAATATGTTGGATTAGGTGTCTAAGCCATGACTAATAATTTGTATTTACCTAATTGATAGTAGCAAAGTCTATTTGGGTTGCCCTCATATTTAGAGGTTTAGCAGAAATACCGGGAGAGAGAAAGATTGATTTTTTATATGATTAATAAATCAATAGAAATAAAATAAATAGTTTATTAATATATTATATTGATAATATATTAATTAGAAACATTATTAATTAATTAGAAATTAATATGGAATTAATTGGAATTAATTTGGTGATTAATTTAATTAATTAAAGGTGCAGGGGCTGGATTGTAATTATTCAATAGTTGAGTAAGCGACAATTATAACAACAGTATTGGCCAGCGAAATTATGGTGAGGATAATAGATAATTTCGAAACCCTAGTAAGGAGATAAATGGGTTTGGTTCAAATGATAAAAGGCTTATCTTGATTTAAATTAAATGGGCTTATCTCTAGGGTTTTATCTGTCACCACCTGGAGGCTATAAATAGAGCTCCCTGGCACCCTAAAGTCTGCGCCACTTTCATCTTCTCTCTCTGGAATTTTCGAAACCCTAGCTGCTGGGTGTGACTGCATTTGAGGCAAGACAATTGTGTTGCTTGGCTTCCAAGATTTGAAATCTAAAGGTTAGTTTTCTTACTTATTTCTTTAGTAATTTTTCTGTTGGCCTTTAGGATATTGTTATATGTTCAAAGATTAGAAAACATAGATCCAATCTAGGTTGCATGTGAACTTAGGATAAAAGTTTATTGATTGCATAAAACCTATCGGTGGTATCAGAGCTTTTTTGGTTATTTTCTAATTGAATTGCTATAATTGTTACCCTTAGATTTAGGGTTTATAGAAACTAAACCCTAAAAGATGGCCAGGATCGATTTTGGGCTAGGGTTTTCGAAACCCTAGCCTCCTCCCCCCTTATTTGTGATTTTGTGCATTAGGGTTTTAGAAGGTTTTCTATTTTTGGTAATTGTGATTATTTAATAAATGGAAACCTTAAACCCACTTATTTGCTTTCTAAAGGGGTTCAAGATAGGTTTAAATTAATTTGATTAATTTGTGATACATATCTGATTTAATTATTTAATTAATTGTTTAATTAAAAGATTTAAATTAAAGCTTTAATTTAATTTTAAAATAAATAGTTAATTTCGAAAAAAATTAAAAGATTAAACCATTAATATTTTAAAAGGTTTAAAATACATCTTATATATATATATATTATAATTAAAAGTTAATATTATATGTATAAGATAATTGGTTAGTCAAATCAGTAGTAGGCCTCATTCATGAAGCTTATCTATAAGGAGGGTATAAGGAAACTGCCTATAAAATGGCGGTTAAATGGGTGTCCATTCTCACCCACCGCTCTCTTGATCAGTGGAGGGTCGTTAGCCGAACGGGTTTGATAGGACCGCTTAATCACTTTAAAAGTATAATGTTATTAATCAAAGTACTAGAACAATTTTATAAAATCTTAAATCTAGTTACTTTAGGAAAAATGGAAAGATATGCTAATCCATGAAATTACACATTACACTTTATGAGACATTAGTGGAGCGTGTGTGGTTAACCGGCACACTATAGGGGCTCATAAAGAGTGGTAATGGGTTTCTCATGATTTTCATTGTTGATGGAGCGTGTGTGGATAACTGGCACATCAATTTGAGATGATAAATGACATTGAGGTTACCGACCACATTTGCATGGTTATTCACATCTTGTTTGTGATCCTCGGCATCCTAGTCACAAATAGAAGAACATAGTCTGAGATTAAACATGCCATTGAACGGTTCAATGAATCTTACAGATCTAGGAATTTCGTAAGACTGAAATTGATAAATGTATATCTACCTTAATGACCACTGTGTTGTAATTACGGCATCCCTCTTCACAGCATAGTTGGGAGATTTTGGATCCTAGCCATGTTAAATTATATATTGGGTAATTGTTTAAGAATGATTAAAATTAAACTAATAAAATCAAATCTTATAGATTTCTGAAGAAAGTGTCATTCTCCTCCTTCCCCTCCTTCACCCACTTCTGAGATCCTCAGAAAGTACCTGTTAAATATGGTAAGGCTGACTGGCCTTAACTATGTGGTATGGCTTTGCAAATAGAGAATGGTTCTTAGTTTTGCTGGCAAACCATTGAGTGTCTGCTCCTTGTTCTACCAAAGCATGGCATCACACAGCAGCTTGTGATGAGCATGACTCCTTGACTATTAAGTCCAAGGAAGTTCGTTGCCTCATGCTATTGATCAATGACCCTGAGTTCTGCAAGGATTTTGAATTTCTGGGGTTATATGAATTAGCACAGCTGGTTGAGGAAAGGTTCCGAAAACCGGTGATAAAGGGACGAGCTGAAATCTTCAAAGAGATTGAAGAAGGAAGTAGCACCAATTCGTATGTTCTCAAGGTTGAGAGTCACATAGGCGAACTGTATAAAATTTGTTACCTTTTAATCAGGAGTTGAGCATTAACTCGACTTGCTGATCTATTCATCCAGATGTATAGGAAGGGTAACCAGATAAGACAATCATGGAAATGCATTCAATGTTGACTCTGTATGAGTCGTTCATGGAGAAGTATAGTTCCATTGATTCAGCTGCTTCGGGATTGAGTCCAGTAATAAGGCACATCAAGAAATTATCCAGATCGTCTGGACCAGTTCTTCGATGTCTCAAACTGGGAATCTACAGGGTGGGACACAGTCACAGAAAGATTGGAAAAATGCTCCAAAGCCGAACAGTTTGGCAACTCAGGAATATCTTAAAACTCAGAACTCCTGGTCCTCATTTCCTTTATACAGGATGTGTTTCTCACATTTGCTCTGTATTCATGGACTCTGTCGGATACGGGACTTTGACGCATAGGAGCACATTTGGATTGGATCTCCAGCTCATGCAGTTTTGAAGTTTAGTTAGATATTATGATCTTGTTATTTGCTTATTAGATGCAAGCGATATTGTCTGTCATATAGTACATTGTTCGAGGATATTTTATTTTAATAAAATGTTGATTTTCTTTAAATTATCATTGAAATGTTGTATGAGTATGTTAATTGCATGAATGGCAATAACCTGAATGTTGATGCATCCAAAGTGTTTGCATTCATGAATTGTGTCTTTTATGATTGTTTAAGTAGATTTTATAAGAATCACTTCAACCAAAGGTCCAGCTGGACAGGACTTTGGAATCATTTGACTTAGAGTCACATGGTAAATTGAGTTCTTTATAAAATCAAATTGTTGGAAGAATGAATCACCCAAAGATCCAATGGATAGGATTTTGGAATCAGTTGACTTAGAGTCAGGTGATGAATGCATATCTTGAACAAAATTAACAAAGTCATAAATTTACATAGATATGTAAAAGACATTGAGGTTATGAGCAACGGACACATTAGTTATTGTGAATTGCTTGAATATTCAAACAAAACACAATTAGTTATGCTTTATAATATTTGCCAATTAGTATGAAAAATATGGCTTTGCTTATCAGAATAAACGATTGATTGAAACCTTGAAATGTTCAAGGACTTCAAAGAAAGTATAATATCAACAGAACCTGAGTGACAACATAAACTGAGAAAATGTTTCACGGTTTATCCTCTTCCAAGAACATTAATGGTTATAATGTATCTTAGAGAAGATGATGGAGCATTGGTCAAAATAGTTCGATCCTTGATGTATAAGATACAACTCCAATTAGTTTTCAAGAAATTGGATATTAAACCAGTCAGACCATAAAAGCATATACAGACCACATCTTAGACTAAGAAGGTTGCACAGGCACCGTCTGAAATGTAAAGTAGGGTTCACCCCTTCTTGTACATGGAATGTCCAGGGTCATGTAGCGTTCGTCTGAACCTCATAACATGCCTGTTACTGATCAGCAGTGTGGTTTCATTGGCCACCCCGGCTGTGCCTATGAAAGAAGAGTTCTTTTGGAAAGGATTCATATTCTAAGGAAACAGTGGAAGTAAGAATAATCTTGAATGAGTTCAGGGATAAGCCAAGTGAAAGAACCTCTAGTCATCACTAGGCCTTGACCAGGAATCAGATTCCTGTTAAACCTGACATACTCTTCTCTTCGCTTGACCAGTAGTATTGCTCACCTTCATAAGGTATCATGATCTAGGTGACATACCAATTAGTGGTAAAACACTAAAGTTGGTACGGATAAGCAATCCGGCTAACTGGAAGCATTGGTGAGCTCAGTTGCTGCCAAATAAGAGAACCTTAGCGCGAGACACAGTCTATATGACAATTTGACTGATTTCACACCTGGTCTAACAACCAGTGGGAGTAATGAATCATCAAAAGAAAGCGCATAGATAGAAATGTACTTACAGAACATCTGGTTGAGTGAGACGATACTTAGAGTCAAGTAATTGATTCCGAGAGAAAAGCTTTCAATAGAAGATGAAATCTGAAAGGATACTGTTTGGTATGATTGCACCTTGTGAGTCGTTAGTGGAGCGTGTGTGGTTTACCGGCACACTATTAGGGACTCATAAAGTACATACAAAAGGTACATGGCATGGGATTCATCCCACGGGGCACCTTACGAGAAAGGATATTCAGATTCTCAAAATATGCCAAAAGTTTGGATTTTGTGAATAGCCTGAAAGATTCCTATAATTATGTCAGAGAGTTTTGAACTTTGGATTCTTAAAATTTGGATTTTGTGAATAGTCTGAAAGAGTCATATAACCGTGTCAAGGTCAGTGGGAGTATCGATGTTATCTGCTTATCACTGTATGTTGATCACATACTGCCTCTAGGAAACGTCTCTAATCATTACATAGTGTAATGACTTGGAATTAAGAGATGGTTCGCTATGAAAGACTTAAAAGAGATACATCATACTCATGTGGTTGCAAACATCTATTAGATAGATCAAAAACTCTGCTAGTATGATCTTGATGAGATTCAAGATGCATAACCCTAGGAAAGGAGATTCCCATCATTGCAAAGTGTGATGACTTGGCATGAAAGATGTAAAGAAGGTACAACACAATCACGTAGTTCAGAGACATCTATCGGATAGATGAAATCGTCAGTATAGACCTAGCCATTGTGAGCATGAACATGATAAGGTTCAAGATGCATGAGAAAGAGTCTCCGAAAGGAAATTGTTTTCGAATTTTATGACACAAGGATTATAAGTAATCTTTAGATTCCGAAAGGGTTTGAATAAGAATAGATCGGGTTCCACGAGCGTCTTGGATCGATCTGGAGTGTCATGAAATTATCCTGATGACTTGATGCTTGGAGTATAGTAAGTTAGATTCAGGATACTGAAGGGTTTTCTAGCAAACAATGAACACAAATAATCCTATGGTTCACATGCAACCCTAGAAAGATCTATGTTTTCTTCTGTGAAGATAATAAACTATAACCTAAGGGCCAACAATAAATTCTAAAGATTAAAACAAGAATTACCAACCTTTGAATCTTGTTCTTGAAGCTAGCAGCACAAGTGTCCTGCCTCAGATGCAAGTCATACCCACAGCAATGGAGAAGACAGTTCAACAGAGTATTCTTGTTCAAATTGGCGCAGAGAATGAGGGTGCCAGGTGCCTCCTTTTATAGCCTCCAAGGGTTACAGCTGAAACCCTAAGGAGCCTCCAAGTGGGCAAGCCTGCAAACCAATTGGACCAAGCCTTTTTCTAAACCCTAATTAGGGTTTCGCCATTTTGAGGAACCCTCCTCAATTGGCGCCATTTATGGCCCCTGTCCACTGGCCAGCCTTTTATTCAACTATTGAATAATTACAAAACCAGTCCCTGCACTTTTAATTAATTAATTTAATCACTGAATTAAATCCAATTAATTCTAGATTAAATCTTAATTAATTATTATAGTTTCTAATTAATATATTAACACTTAAATATATTAATAAACCATTTAATTAATTCTATTGATTTATTAAGCAATTAATAAATCAACCTTTTACTCTACCGAACTCTATCCTGACCTCCAGCTATGAGGGCAACCCAAATGGACTTTGCTTCAATCAATAAGATAAATATAGTTGTAAAGTCATGGCTTAGACACCTAATCCAACAGTCTCCCACTTGGATAAGTCTATGACTTTAATTTATCTTCTGATTAATAAACAACCTGCAGCTTCCTAGAAACTGCTGCCGAACTCTGACCTAGTCAGTTCCGTCCAAAGATAAGTGATCAGATGATCCTCCGTCCAACAAGATATTTTCAGACATGAGACATGGATTGAGATCAATCTCTGTCTGACACACTGTTTCCCGATTTCCGATTTTGCTTATGACTTTTAGACTTCTAATTGAACGAATCAATTCAGTCCTGGCTGGCCAGCGCTTCAGTCAACTTCAAAATCATCGAGTGGCCAACAGATATCTGTTTCCCGTCTGGGTCAAGGGACGAATAAGCTTTGACTAATATGTTATATCTTTTACCCGACAAATCACTCACAACAGCACGTTTTATAACATCGAGTTACCGATGCGTTTTCGTACTATCAATGAACAACCGCCTTGCAAATTATAACTCATATCTCTCCACTTTAAGACCAAAAGATATTATCGTCTCAACATTGCTCGTGATATAATCCATGAAGCAATCCATTGAGTGCGGGTTTATCCAATACTCAAATCTCCATTTCCAAGTACTCATGAACGTTGCAGCAATCTTATTGCTATGTCTAACTCCTTAGACAATCTACAAACCAATTCATGACAGTCTTCCTTCATACTTACTCCCTAAGAGTATGAACGACTGTGGATGTTTGAATAATCCAATTATTCAGGAAGTAAACATGCAAAAGCGAAACATAAAATCTGACTGGCAGCTACTCCTGCTAATTTCCAAGTCTCCACGAGGTAATCACCAAGTCGGATTTATCATAACTATTATCGGTTTCTTATTCTCTTTTAAACTCTCAATTCAAGCCTTTTATATCTATGTCTATGACCTTTTCACTCTTTCTATGTATCCAAGTGTCTAACACTTATACACTTTATTGCAGATGATCCTATCGGATACTCTTCCGATGATATCTCAATTTGTCATTTTGTCATTCTGTCATTTTCTCTCACAACTCCATTCCGGTGATGTGTACTGTGACTGCCCATGGTTCTCGGGTCTTTAGTCTACATGACTACACCCTAAGACAATTTCGAGGTGTCATGATGTGCCGGTGAACCACACGCCCTCCATCAGAAACCAACGAAATTCTTTAACCATGAAGTCCTATAGCACCACGTTTTGGTGTAAACAATTACCGATTTGAAAACCCTTTCAAATCAATCACCCTAATCATTTCCCAATGATTTCTCACGTCTGTTCAAAAATCCATTCAGTATTTTCAGCCAGGCAATATCCTGAATCCAACATACAATGCTCTAAGCATTAAGTCATCAGGATATGTTCATAACACTTCTGATTTGTCCAAGAGGCTCGAGGAACCTGATGTAATCTTATTCCAAGCCCTTTCGGAATCCTAAGATTACCAATAATCCTTGTGTCATGATTTCCGGAAACCATTTCCTTTCGGTGACTCTTTCTTATGCATCTTGAATCCCATCAAGATCATATTCTCAACGGCTAAGTCAATACTGTCAGTCTCATCTATCTGATAGATGTCTACGAACTACGTGAGCATGCTGCACCTTCTTTGTTTCCTTCATGCCAATTCATTACACTTTGCAATGACAGGAAACTCCATTCCTGGGGTTATGCATCTTGAATCTCATCAAGATCATATTGGCAGAATTCTGATCTATCTAATAGATGTTCACAACCACCTGAGTATATTGTATCTCTTAAAGTCTTTCATAGCGAACCGTTTCTTAACACCAAGTCATTACACTTTGTAATGATAAGAGACGTTTCCTAGAACCAGTATGTAACCCTCATACAATGATAGCAGATAACAACGATACTCCCACTGGCTTTGACACCGTTATATGACTCTTTCGGACTATTCACAAAATCCAAAACTTATGGCACATTTTGCGAAACCGAAATCCAAACCTTTCCGACATATTAAAGGAAATCTTTCAGGCTATTCACAAAATCCAAACCTTTTGGCCTATTTTGAGAATCCGAATATCCTTTCTTGCGAGATGCCCATGGGACGAATCTCGGGGCCATGTACCTTTCGTAATGGCATGCTCTATGTGAGTCCATATTAGTGTGCCGGTAAACCACACACGCTCCACTAACGACTCACACTATGCCACGCAGAATCCTCTCGGATTACATCTTCTATTGAGAGTGCTTCTCTCAGAATCAGTTGCTTGACTCCAAGTGATGACTCATTCAACCAGATGTTCTGTAAGTACATTTCTATGTTCCCTTCTTTTGATGATTCAATTACTCCCACTGGTTCCTAGACCAGTTGTAAAGATCAATCAAACTGTCACATAGACTGTGTCTCGCGGTAAGGTTCTCTTATTTGGCAGCAACTGGGCTCACCAATGCTTCCAGCAGTCGGATTACTTATCCGTACCATCTTTAGTGTTTTACCACTACTCGGTATATCACCCGGATCATAACTCCTTATGATGGTGACAACAACTACTGGTCAAGCGAAGAGAGGGTATGTCAGGTTTAACAGGAATCTAATTCCTGGTCAAGTCCCAGTGGTGACTAAAGGTTGTTTCACTTGGCTAATTCCTGAACTCGTTCAGAATTATTCTTACTCCCACTGTTTCCTTAGAACTTGAGTTCTTTCTAAAAGTACTCTTCTTTCAAAGGATAACTGGAGTGGCCAATGAAAAACGACATTGCTGATCAGTTTCAGGCTTGTCATGAGATTCAGACGAATGCTACATGACCCTGGACTTTCTATGTACTAGTGGGATGATCCCAGCTTTACATTTCAGACAGTGTCGACATAACCTACTTAGTCTAAGATGTGGTCGGAATATGGCTTCTGCGGTCTGACTGGTTGAATGTTCAATTCATTGAAAAATTAGTCGGAAATGTATCCAGTGTATCTTATACACCGAGGATCAAAACTATTTCGATCAATGCTCCATCATCTTCCCTTAGACACATTATAACCATTAGTGTTCTTGGAAGAGGATAAACTGTGAAACATTTTCTCAGTCTATGTTGTTACTCAGGTTCTGTTGATTTTATGCTTCCTTTGAAATCTTTGAACACTTCAAGGTTCCAATCAATCGCTTATTCCGATAAGCGAAGCCATATTTGTCAAACCATTTGGCAAATATCATGAAGCATAACTAATCGTGTTCTGTTCAAATATTCGAGCAATACACAGTAACTTATGTGTTTGTTGCTCAAAATCTTAATACCTTTACATCTCTATGTAACTTTATGACTTTGTTAATATTGTTCAAGACATACAATCATCACCTGACTCCAAGTCAGCTGATTCCAAAATCCTATCCATTGGATCTTTGGGCGATTCCTTTCTTGCCACAATTAATTTTATTAAGCACTCAATTCATCACGTGACTTTAAGTCAAATGATTCCAAAGTCCTGTCCAACTGGACCTTTGGTTGAAGTGATTCTCATAAAATTCACTTTAACAATCATAAAGAACACAATATATAAGTCCAATCCCATTGGATGTTTCAACATTCAAGTTATTACCATTTACGTCATCAACACATTCACACAACATTTCGAGGACAATTAAAACAACCATTTTTAAGAAAAAATTTCATTAAACCAGAATTATCCTCAGAACAATGTACAATGCGAATCTATGTTAAATGTATCTATAAACCAATAACAAGAACAGATATCTAGCTTAACTCCAAAAATGCACGAGCTCCATATCTAATCTGAATATGCTCCTGTGCGACAACATCCCGCATCCTACAGAGTCCGTGCATACAGAGCAAATGTGAGAAACACATCCTGTATCAAGGAAATGAGGATCAGGTATTCTGAGTTTTAAGATATTACTGAGTCTGCCAAACAGTTTGGCTTTAGAGCATTTTTCCAATCTTTCTGTGACTGTGTCCCACCTTATGGATTCCCAGTTTGAAACATCGAACAATCGGTCCAGACGATCTGGATCATTTCTTGATGCACCTTAATACTGGACTCAATCCTGAAGCAGCTGAATTAATGGAACTATGCTTCTCCATGAACGATTCATATAGAGTCGACATTGAATGCACTTCCACGATTGTCTTATCCGGTTACCCTTTCTGTTCATCTGGACGAACAGATCAGCGAGTTGAGCTAATGCTTAACTCCCGATCCCAAAGGGAAACCAGTTTTATACTGTTCGCCTATGTATCCCTCAATCTCGGGAACACGCAAACTGGTGCTACTTCCTTCTAGCTTGCATCTTCAAGCTCTTTGAAGATCCTAGTTCGTTCTCCTTTTTCAACCAGTTCTCGGAACCTTTCCTCAACTAGCTGTGCTAACTTATCAGACCCCTGGAATTCTAAATCCCTGCGGAACTCGGGGTTAATGATTAATAGCATAAGGCAACGAACTTCCTTGGATTCAATAGTCAAGGAGTCATGCTCACAAGCTGTGGTGTGATGCCATGTTTGGGAGCGGACACTCAGTTTGATATGGTTCCCCAGCAAAACTAAGAACTATTCTCTAATTGCAAAACCGTATCACATAGTTCAGGCCAGTCAGCCTTACCATACTAAATAGGTGCTTTCTGAAGCTCTCAGAAATGGGTGAAGGAGGAGAAGAAGGAGAAAGACACTTTCTTCAGACATATATAAAATTTGAATTTATTCGTTTAATTAATCCTTTTAAATAATTACCCAATTTATTATTTAACAAGGCTAGGACCCAAAATACCCCAACTATGCTGTGAAGAGGGATGCCGTAGTCACAACACAGTGGTCATTAAGGTAGATAACTTTTATCAATTTCAGTCTTATGAAATTCCTAGATCTCTGAGACTCATTGAACTATTCAATGGCATGTTTAATCTCGGATATGCCCCACCGTTTGTGACTGGGATGCCGAGGATCACAAACCGGGTGTGAATAACCATGCAAATTAGCTTGGTACTCTCGGGGTCCATTATCATCTCAAATTGATGTGCCGGTTAACCACACACGCTCCATCAACAATGATAACACCCGAGAAACCCATTGCCACTCTTTATGAACCCCCATTGGTGTGCCGGTAACCCACACACGCTCCACCAACGTTTCATAAAGTGCAATGTGCAATTTCATGGGTTAGCATCAAATTCACATTTTTTATCCTAAAGTAACTAGATTGGGTTTTGTTCAAGGTTCTAGTACTTTCAATTATAGCATTATACTTTTAAGAGGCTTAACGGTTCTATCAAACCCGTTCGGCTAACGACACTCGACTGGCCAGGAGAGCGGTGGGTAAGAGTGGATACCCATTAGACTAACATTTTATAGTCAGTCGCCTTATACCCTCTTTATAGGACAGTTTTGTGAATGAGGCCTACTTGCGGTAAGACTAACCAATTTTCTTATATATAAATAATTAACTTTTAATCATAAATATATAAGATATATTTTAATCTTATTAAAATATTTTAGAATTAATTTATTCAGAATTTTCGCTAATTTATTCTAATTTTTCGAAAATTTTAAATTAATCCTTTGAGCTGATTTAATTTATCTTTTAATTAACAATTAATTAAATTAATTAAATCTAAGATAGATATTATAAATTAATCAAATTAATTTTCTATCTAATAACCCTAGTTGGTCGAAATTTGCATGCAAGGCAATTAGGGTTCCAGTTATTCAATTTAGTAAACTACCAAAAATAACAACCAACTAAACAAGGCAAGCAAATCAAAGGGGAAACAAAGGGTGGCGGCTAGGGTTAGGAAACCCTAGCCTAGATTTCGACCAAAAACCATTCCAAGGAGTGTTTTTCGCAAAAACACTCATGACACAAACAATTTATGCAGTTTATATCAATCACAAGAAAACAGCCTACGCTCTGATACCACTGAAGGGTTTTCTAGCAAACAATGAACACAAATAATCCTATGGTTCACATGCAACCCTAGAAAGATCTATGTTTTCTTCTGTGAAGATAATAAACTATAACCTAAGGGCCAACAATAAATTCTAAAGATTAAAACAAGAATTACCAACCTTTGAATCTTGTTCTTGAAGCTAGCAGCACAAGTGTCCTGCCTCAGATGCAAGTCATACCCACAGCAATGGAGAAGACAGTTCAACAGAGTATTCTTGTTCAAATTGGCGCAGAGAATGAGGGTGCCAGGTGCCTCCTTTTATAGCCTCCAAGGGTTACAGCTGAAACCCTAAGGAGCCTCCAAGTGGGCAAGCCTGCAAACCAATTGGACCAAGCCTTTTTCTAAACCCTAATTAGGGTTTCGCCATTTTGAGGAACCCTCCTCAATTGGCGCCATTTATGGCCCCTGTCCACTGGCCAGCCTTTTATTCAACTATTGAATAATTACAAAACCAGTCCCTGCACTTTTAATTAATTAATTTAATCACTGAATTAAATCCAATTAATTCTAGATTAAATCTTAATTAATTATTATAGTTTCTAATTAATATATTAACACTTAAATATATTA
Organism: Cichorium intybus; assembly: GCA_023525715.1. Classification (NCBI taxonomy): domain Eukaryota; kingdom Viridiplantae; phylum Streptophyta; class Magnoliopsida; order Asterales; family Asteraceae; genus Cichorium; species Cichorium intybus. The sequence goes on along the minus strand of CM042010.1, from coordinate 28,895,199 downwards.
ATAAACCATTTAATTAATTCTATTGATTTATTAAGCAATTAATAAATCAACCTTTTACTCTACCGAACTCTATCCTGACCTCCAGCTATGAGGGCAACCCAAATGGACTTTGCTTCAATCAATAAGATAAATATAGTTGTAAAGTCATGGCTTAGACACCTAATCCAACAGATACAACCTGGCTGAGTATACTGGATGGTTTATTTGAACACACGTGAGAAATCATTAGGAAATGATTGGGGTGAATGTGATAGTAATAATTTGAGAAGGGTTTTTCAAATCTGTAATTACTAACGTTAGGACGTGGTGCTAGAGGATTTCGTGGTTAAAGAGTTTCATTGGTTTTCTGATGGAGCGCATGTGGTTCACCGGCACATCATAACACCTCGAAATAGTCTTAGGGTGCAGTCATGTAGACTAAAGACCCCGAGAATCATGGGAAGTCACAATACACATCACCAGAATAGAGTTGTAAGGGAGAAAGACAGAATGATAAATTAAGATATCATCAGAAGAGTGTCCGATTGGATTATCTGCAATAAAGTATATCAATGTAAGACATTGTTGGATACATAGAAAGAGTGAAATAGTTCATGTAGACATAGATATAAAATTCGAATTGAAAGTTTAAAAGAAAAACAAGAAACCGATAATAGTATTATGACAAATCCGACTTGGTGATTACCTCGTGGAGACTTGGTAATAAGCTAAAGTAGCTACCAGTCAGATTTTATGTTTCGCTTTCGCATGTTTTACTTCCCTGAATAATTTAATTATTCAAAAGGTCCACATTCGCTCATACTTTAGGAAGTAAGTATTGAATCAAGACTGTCATGAATTGGATTGTAGACTGTCTAAGGAGTTAGACATAGCAACAACATTGCTACAACGTTCATGAGTACTTAGAAAATGGAGATTTGAGTATTGGATAAACCCACACTCAAAGAATTGCTTCATGGATTACATCACGAGCAATTTTTGAGACGATAATATCTTATGATCTTGAAGCGGAGACATATGAGTTATAATTTGCAAGGCAATTGTTCATTGATAATACGAAAACGCATCCGTAACTCGATGTTATAAAACGTATTGTTGTGAGCAATTTGACTGGTAAAAGATATAAGCATATGAGTCAAACCTTATTCGTTCCTTGACCCTGATGGGAAACAGATATCTGTAGGCCTCTCGATGATTTTGAAGTTGACTAAAGTGCTGGCCAGCCAGGACTGAATTGATGTGTTCAATTAGAAGTGTTATGTCATATGCAAATCGAAAATCGGGAAACAGAGTATCGGACAAAGATTGATCTCAATACATGTCTCATGTCCAGAAATATCTTGTTCGACGGAGGATCATATGATCACTTATCTATGGACAGAACTGACTGGGTCAGAGTTTGGCAGTAGTTTCTAGGAAGCTACAGTTTGCTAATCAATTAGAGGATAAAGTAGTCATTATAGTCATAGACTTATCCAAGTGGGAGACTGTTGGATTAGGTGTATAAGCCATGACTAATAATTTGTATTTACCTAATTGATAGTAGCAAAGTCCATTTGGGTTGCCCTCATAGCTAGAGGTTTAGCAGAAATACCGGGAGAGAGAAAGATCGATTTATTATATGATTAATAAATCAATATAAATAAAATAAATAGTTTATTAATATATTATATTGATAATATATTAATTAGAAACATTATTAATTAATTAGAAATTAATCTGGAATTAATTGGAATTAATTTTGTGATTAATTTAATTAATTAAAGGTGAAGCGGCTGAATTGTAATTATTCAATAGTTAAGTAAGTGACAATTATAGCAGCAGTAGTGGCCAGCGAAATTATGGTGAGGATAATACATAATTTCGAAACCGTAGTAAGGAGATAAATGGGTTTGGTTCAAATGATAAAAGGCTTATCTTGATTTGAATTAAATGGGCTTATCTCTAGGGTTTTATCTATCACCACCTAGAGGCTATAAATAGAGCTCCCTGGCACCCTAAAGTCTGCGCCACTTTCATCTTCTCTCTCTGGAATTTTCGAAACCCTAGCTTCTGGGTGTGACTGCATTTGAGGCAAATCAATTGTGTTGATTGGCTTCCAAGAAAAATCTAAAGGTTAGTTTTCTTACTTATTTCTTTAGTAATTTTTCTGTTGGCCTTTAGGATATTGTTATATGTTCAAAGATTAGAAAACACAGATCCAATCTAGGTTGCATGTGAACTTAGGATAAAAGTTTATTGATTGCATAAAACCTATCACAATAAACTTCAAACCTCTCAAGATCAAGAACTACCAAAGAATCACTCGACAAGAATGCACAAGACCACAAAATCGTTACAACAATAAATAATAAGAAGATTAACACTAGAATTAAATTGGTTTACTCGATCGTTAGATCAAGCTACGTCTAATGTGGTACTAAAAAGATTTTATTTCCGAGATGAATGTTAAACAGTTTCTATACAACCTACAATATTTACCGCACTCTTCTTTCTATATGAACACACGCTCTTCATTGTTACAACTAAGACTGCTATTTATACCAGGCTAGGAGATCTAAGAAATTAAGGCAAATCTTCACGCTTCTTGCTTTTTGCAATAGGCTAGCTGATGGGACAAGTCATGGAATATGTTGGGTTAACCAAATTTCTGACAGCAGCAGACATGGGAACTTGTGCTAAGGGGACATTTCGCCTATGAAGCAGCTACTCCCTTTTATATCTCTATTCTCCACATCCAACCCATGTGGAAACTCTAATGTAATGTCCAGACCGGAGTGAGGCTACTTCCTCAGTTATGCTAACTTCGGTTTCAACCGAACTACTGACCTCCTAAAGTCGACTGAGAAAATGGTAATGCCCCTGACTCATGATACCTGCTTTACATCTCTCCAAACTCCAGACGAGTAGAACTGGTCTGGTCAAATCTTAACCGTTGTATTGGCTGATTGCCTCGGTCCTTGGTTGTTTTGCCATACTAATCTTATCCGGCTGTAATGATTCCCATGGTTCGGATTAAACTCCACATACTCAACAAGTATATTGTAATAATAAGGAAAAGTGAAAATACAATGCTATAATATTTTTTTAGATTTGGTTTAAGGGCAAAATAGTACTTTTACAAAAAAAAGTTAATAGCTAATTAGTTAGATTTGAGGATCGGGGGATCAAAAAGCATTATTAAACATCAAAATAAGTACCAAATCTCAAACTGATTCCTTTTGGGTAGCATGTCAATTTGAAATCATGTGACAACAAAAATAGCTAATTTTTCCTTTGTAGTAGGATCCATATAGGGGCAAGTGAGAACATTATAAAAGTAAATTTAAAATATAAGAAAAATAAGTAAACATGAATAAAGCATGTAGTTAGAGCACCACAACCAAGGTCTATATTTGAAATATACACTTTAAGTGCTTCTTTCAAATTACCTTTTATTAATCCAAAACTTCAAACCTACAAGGACAAAAGAATGATATATGTTATGATCCTCTATTTCAAATACAAATAGTTAAGATTATGCGATTGGACCATACGTCAAACAGGCTCAAAGAGACATCATATTGGACCATACTTTTAAATTTTTTGGATTAAACAATGTTGAAGAAATGAAAGTAGAATACTATAATAATAATATAAACCATAGCCAATAAATACTAATCAATTTATAAGAATCTTTAAAGTTTGATGGTAGGAATAATTTAAGTTATACGTCTTGTTGATTCCTTCTTCGACATCGTCTTTATATCCTCCATGGATGTGATAAACTGTAATTTTAATAAACCATAACCAACTCCAAAATCCCTTGAGAATGTATGTGTCGTAACATCAATAAATACAACTATGAGTCCATTAGGAGAAATTAGATAGAGAAAAACAAAGTACATAGAGATTAACACGAGAAAGACACGACTTTAAATGCTTTCAAGATCCTTTTTTCTGCTTCAAAGAGCTTCACCTTCTTGAATCCATTCTCTCTCATCATTTCCATGACCTTCTTCGTCGGGAACGGGTGGCTGGTCATGGTGTCTCGGTTGATTGAAAAGGATATTTGAATTTAGATGAGAATAAGTGACAATATGTAGAAATGTTGTCAAGAAACAGAGTATTATGTGAACATATTCGACAGTGAATTACGGTTTAGAGAAATGGGAGCATATTCGATGGAGATAGAGAGGGAGATTGCTCAACTTATTGTTTGATTTTATGGGTAATTTCAAAATAAATGCCTCTTCATTATTTGCATCACTTTCGTGAAGCAATAAACAATGCTAAAAAATGGAATACAAACATAACCATGATGTAACTTCCAGACCGCAAGTTGCTGATGCTGCTCTATTGCCATCGTTGTTTATAGAGGCTTATTACTTGATTGTTTTGAGTTTCATGCTCACTGAGTAATCACATGTTGCTGATGCGGTTTCTTTAAATCTTGATTAGTCGTTTCATCGACACATCCAAGAAGCAAAGGGCCTTCTTAATGATCTGTGGTGACGTTTAGAGAAACGTTTATTAAGAGAGAGATAAATGAATGATCAAATGTGAATGGGGTTTAAAATTTTGTGGTGGCATTCATTAAAGAATTGTATTTGAATTTGAAGGAAAACAAAATCAGTTCTATAACCAACAGATTCTGGTATTTTAAAATTTAAATCGGTTTTAAAATTCAAAACGCAAAATAAGGGGAAAGACATAGTGATCGAAGGGTGTAAGATCTAGATTCTATGTGCGATTTCTAAGAGCCTTTATTACAAAAATAAGAATTTTTAGGGTTGAGTTGAGGCCATCGCGACGCGACCTGGCTAGGGTAGTGACGCGATGGAAGGTTTTTGTGCATGCTAGATGCCTGCTAATCACGATACGAACAACTATAGATCACTACGCGACGCCTTTAGGGTGCAAAACCTTAGATTTCGGTCCTTGATCCATATATAAAGCACAAAACCCTAGGAGGCCGACTCCTATCAGCCCCCTCTACTCTACAAAACCCTAGTTCGTAAACCCTAGCCCTTATTGAGATTCTAACTCCATTCTTGGGTCTTGAGGGCTTGTTCAGTGAGGAGTGAGAGGTGTTGGTGTTCAAGGATGCTAACACAAGGAAGATCTAGCTTGTTCTCTTGTTTTCTGGACCATTGTAAGTGATAAAAATCCATGCTTTATGGTTTTCTTTATGGTGAATAGGAGTCTAGGCTTGGTAGTGATTGTTTTGGGTCCTTGGTTGATACATTCTTGGAGTTTGGGGAACTCCAGAGCTCCATAGCGGATTATTCTTATTTCCAAGGCACTTGAGCCCTAGGTGAGGTCAAAACCTAAGTCCCCTTGAGCCCATGCAAGATTAGGATAAGCATTTAGATGCATCTTTTGACCTAGATCCTTGTAATGGACATGCATAGGCATGCATGGCCATAAAGTTCGTAATTTTATGGGACTACGTACTAAATGGGTGGGTTTTGGAAGATATTGGACCCTGTCTTGATGTATTATGGACTGAATGAAAGGCCGAGTCTGTTCAGAGATTGTGATGCGATCATGAGAGATCGTGATGCGATCATGAGAGATCGCGATGTGACCCCTGGCTCCAACCCGACTTGCATCACGACCCTGATATGGAGACTCGATCTACTCAATGGCGGGCAATTTGGATCACGACGCGACATGCCTAGGGATCGCGACCCGAACGTCGCGATTGACCTTGACATTGACTTTGTTGACTATTGACTGTTGACTTTTGGGTCAGTTTGACTTTTGGTTAAACTTTAGGAGATTAAGGGGTTTGACCTTCGGGATTGACCTCAGGAAGGTTAGATCGTTGATTTAAGCTAAATTGTGATTTAGGAGGTTCGTGTGGACCGACTACCAGGGCCTTTGCTTACCGTTGCAAGAATTACGATTCAGGTGAGTCTCCTCATCTTACTCGATGTGTTAATGCATGCCTAGGAGAATGCTTTAATATTGTGAATGTTAGCGCTAAGGATTACTTGTTGCTTTTCTATTATGTGTGGCGAATCAGGGTGAGCTCGAGAGCCGGACGGATCGAGGTGAGCCCGAGAGTCCATGGATAAACCGGCGACGGACGGACCGTGGTTAGCCCGTGAGTTCTTAGCTGTAGGTGGATCGGGGTAAGCCTGAGAGCCTGGTTGTTTGGGATGAGCCTGGAGATCTTTTTCTTAGTGTGTATTGTGTGTTGAAACATACAATAATTTGGGAACTTACTAAGCGTTATGCTTACAGTTTTAGTTTAAATGTTTCAGGTACCTCTGGTGATAAGGGGAAAGGCTCGACATGACTTCACGACATTGGCATCCACATTTTCCAGACTTTTGTTGTTATTTTTTTTAAATGTCTTGGGTTGAATGTCATGAACAATTTAAAAGCTTTTTAAAATTCTTTACGGTTTGAAACTTATACTTGTTTTATTTAAAAGGAAATTTTTGGCTTGAATTTTTGAAAAGTTACAAAGGAAATCATTGATTTCATGATTTATTGAGATTTAATTTGACCCTAATTAATTTATTATTATTAAAAAAATGACATATGACATTCTGACTTTTAAAACATGTCATATGTCAAATAGCGGGTATAGTAAAATGTATTGTAACACGGTTAATTTTTTTTTATTACAAAATAGATAATAATGGATACTAGGGCAATTTAAGTGGAATTAGTCTAACTTTAAAATTATAAAAAGAAATACATTTTTGTATGATTATGGTGGATCTAACAGTGAGAAACAAGGTGGTCAATGTTCAATTTTCTATTTGAAAATTTGTTTGTTCTCACTGTTGGGAATGGGTCGGTTTCTTTTTGAGGAGATACATTTGTGATTTTAAATATAGCTAAAATTAAAGAGTACTTTTTTATGAGAAATTGTATTTATTTCTATTTTTTGTTTTTACCTATCTTTCTACCCATGTGAACTTGTGACAAATGTCACATTTAATAAAATTAATAATATTTTAAGTAACATGTCACAATTTAACATGAGTAGGAATATAAGTAGAAATAAAAGGTATGAACAAATACAATTTCTCTTTTTTTATACTCTAACTCTATCATTTGAATACACTTTAGTGTATGTTTATAGGGTATTGGTGCATTTTAACTTTTCTATAAAAATGATGGGATGTATAATACACATCATATCATAATCATTAGAATGTTTATATTATGAGTAATTGTATTGCTTCCTACCTTTTGTTCCTACTTACATTCCTACCCATGTTAAATTATGACACTTGTCATATTTAATAAAAGTAATAATATTTAAATACATATGTCATGATATCATATGAGTAGAAATATGGGTAGGAATAAAAGGTAGGAACAAAAACATTTTCTCTTATATTATATTAGAATGTATTTAACAAAATTCAAAATTAGAAAAAAGTTGGCAATGCTTCGTAGATGAAATCTACCTTTTTATAGGTTTGTGAAATTATCTGCCTACTTTTAATTTTTTATAGATTATATATAAAAAAAACTATTTTATAAGAAAATTAAAGACGATCATTTATATCATTTAGCATGAATGTTTTTTAAATACTTTGCAAACCAAATAAGTCTATAATAATTTATTAAAATCTCCTTCAAAATTTTATCAACCAAACATACAATAATATTTAAATACCTTTAAATCCAATTTCATTTAAAACCAATTTCTTTGACACCAATAATCCAACAATCCCTCCATATCCATTAGAACGCCTTTTCTGTTCCAAATAGGTTACTTTTCACTATAGAATAAATAATGATTTATAGGGAAAGACAACATAACCCTTTAGCACCATATTATTGATCCCTTTTCAAAATTAGTGACAGAGAGCGACAAAAAATTTCTGTTCAAGGGATTTTCCGCCGCTACTAATCTAAAAGTAACAGAAGCATTGCCACTTAACGATTGATTTAGTGATGGAATTTAGCAACACTTATAATATATAAAATTTATGATTACTCTTCCAAATCCAAAAAGAATAAAATAAACAAAATTTTAAACACAATAAATACCAAAATATCGATAGTGCCTGATGCGGCTTGTCCATTCTGCAAGACTCAGGAGGAGTCGGTTGCTCATGTGTTGCTTGTAGGGATGGTACACAGCCTAGATTGGAATGTTTGGACATTGTCCTCCAGCTCAACAATTTTAGAAATAACCAGACCTCCTTAAAAGACTCAAGACTCATACAAGTTCTGACTTTGGTGAAATGGGGTCAACAGGGGTTTCTTTGTTTTTTCTAGGATGTAGGGTTTTTGGTGTTCTTGGTGTTAGCCCGTCGTAGTCTTGGTGTGCGTGTGTGTGTCTTGTGGCGTGAGTTTCTTTTTTCTCTTCTTTTCTTTGCTTCTTCAAGGGTAGACACTATTTAGGGAAAGACTACGGCTGCAGGCTTCTCTCCGTGTTAATTTTCTTCATGTACATAGGGGAATTGGGGAAGGGGGAGGTTTTGGTGTGTGTTTTTTGCTTTATGTTTATGATAGTTCTAGTTGAATGGTTCTTTCGATTTTGGATAAATATTTGTAACTAAATGGGGTTTCGTTTTCGGGGGAAAACAACTCGGGGGTTGTTTTTTTGGTGACAGCCAACTGTAGTCAGCTATGTGTGTTTATCATTTCTTGTGTTTACTTTATCAGTTTGGTTTAATGGTTAGACTCTGCTTAGTTTCGATGGCTTATCTCTCATTCTTCGGCAGTTAATAGTTATAGCTTTTTGATCTGGTTCAGTGGGGTGTTAGTCTTTGGGGCGATTGAGTCTTCTCTCACAGCGAATGTTTTACTGAGTTTGCTTTGTTCCATGCTTCAATTTTGTTTCTGTGAGTTCTGTAATGCCTTTTCATATTGGCTTGGTTGTATTGGTTAGTCTAGGTGCTTGTTTTGTTTTTATCAGCTCCCCACTGATTGAATTTTTTTGTATACTTTTACTTTGTTTTCAATAAAGTTGATGTTCTAAAAAAAAACTAGAATTTCTCATCTTTATCAAAATACTTCTATAGTTATATAGAAACTGAAATTTCTTATTATTATCTTCATATTTAAACTCTAATGGACTATATCTTCATAATCTTCAGATTGACTAAAATTGACTTAGTCACAAGTTGCCAATCATCATCCAAGTAGATAAGAACAATAAGCTTATCAGGCTTCAGCCAACTCAAGATGTCAATTCAGCCTCAAGCTATCTAGATCAAACTAATTCTCTAATAATAGATTTTGTCAGCTCGAGCTAACTAGAAATAACAAATTATGTATATCAATATTGAATATCATCAAATCATTATAGATCATATTAGTTGCCTCTGCAACGGGAAGTCTAGTTGGTCGAGGTACGAAATTCCACCAAGAAGTCCAGAGTTCAAATATTGGCACGTCCAAAAATATCATCAGTGTTTTGCGATACTACGATTTACCATTTTTTAAGACTCGGGTTGTGTTTGATGTGTGTCTGGCCAGGTCAGACCTGGCGTCTGACTCGGTCCGAGTCCGGACGTTTGATAAGCTATTAAAACACATCTGACCGAGTTCATATACGTCTGACCGAGTCAGCAACAAAATAATGATTACCAAGTCAGAACTATTACTCTTTCAACGTCTGAAACTATCAAACAGAGTCTCAACATTAAGGTAAGTTGATTTGTTCCGAATTAATTACGATGAGAAAATAGATTCTCATGCAATTAAATGAACTTCGAAGAGTCGTCAATCGGCTATTATGACATTTCACTTTTGATCATTTTAGCTTTACAAATTTACAAGTGTGTACCACTTTGTACAAACTCATAAGAGTTTATTAATAAGGAACGATATTACTACAATAAACTAAAAATTAAATAAATGCATCTTAAAGGAGCAATCTTAATTAGGAATGACATTAGTCTATTACTACAATAAACTAAATTAGATAATTTGTTTAATGCTTCCAAAAGTAGCAATCGTTGAGCAATTTTTGAAATGTCTTTCTCTCCACAACTACTCTATTAAATAACTTCAATTCCTGTTGGCCCACATGTTTCATCAAATTAACATCTATACCCCCTTCTTTAACCCACCACACGGATACACACCCCATCAAGTCCATGATCATAAAAATCTAACCACAAACACCACCATGCCACCGACACTCCACCTCCTAACCACCACTCTCATCCTACTCATCAACCTCATCTCCGCCGCTGACATACCGGAATTTCAAGAAGCCCCGGCGTTTCGAAACGGAAAAGAATGCAATGACACAAGAATCCACATAGCAATGACCCTAGACGCTACCTACCTCCGTGGCTCGATCGCCGGTGTACTATCCGTCGTTCAACACGCCACCTGCCCGGAAAACATCATCTTTCACTTTCTCACCACCCATCGTCTCTCCTCCTCTCTCCGCCACACAATCGCTACAACTTTCCCGTACCTCAACTTCCACCTCCATCACTTCCACACCGATTTAGTCAGAAACAAAATCTCCATCTCCATCCGCCGCGCACTCGACCAGCCACTCAACTACGCCCGTATCTACCTCTCGCACCTCCTCCCCGCCACCGTGCAGCGCGTCATATACTTTGACTCCGACCTCATAGTCGTCGACGACGTCGTCAAGCTCTGGGAAATCAATCTTAATTCGCATGTCCTCGGAGCACCTGAGTACTGCCACGCTAACTTCACCCATTACTTCACACCCAAATTCTGGTCAAACCCTTTCTTCTCCGGCGTATTCAAACACCGCGATAGGAAGCCGTGCTACTTCAACACCGGCGTAATGGTGATTGATTTAATGAAATGGAGGAGGTATAAAATAACCGAAAAACTCGAAAAATGGATGGAGATACAGAAAAAATATCGGATTTACGAACTGGGGTCGTTGCCACCATTCTTGTTAGTGTTTGCCGGAGACGTTGAGGGGGTGGAGCACCGGTGGAACCAACATGGCCTCGGCGGAGATAACGTCGAAGGGTTGTGCCGGGATCTGCATCCGGGTCCGGTCAGTTTGCTTCACTGGAGTGGAAAGGGAAAGCCGTGGTTGAGATTGAATTCGATGCGACCGTGTCCACTGGATCAACTGTGGGCCCCGTACGACCTCTTTAAGCACGCACCGTCGATTTCCGACATCTGACCTGAGATCTGGATTTTACCAATCTTGAAATGAAAGTAAAAAGGACAAAAGAGGAAAAGCAGGAAAAGAGGAGATATAAAGTAAAAACGGTGACGTGTGAGGAGGGTTTTCGTATTTACGCCGGATTTTATGGAGATCTTTTTGTTGTGGGTGGTGGTAGGTGGTTGCCGCCGGTGGTTGGTGGTGGTGAACTCGGAATGGTGTATTGTAATTTATTATTACTATTTATTTATATCCCAATTTTTGATGGATGAATATACACTATTATATATGTTTGTAATTTAATTGAAGAATTATTCCCTTTTGTCTCTGAATATTCACTAATAATTTAATATATCATAAACTCACGGAATGTTAAATATTCTGGGATTTGGTATATGTGTACAGGAATTTGAAAATTCTGGCGTCTTGCATCTGGGGACACATTAAATATGAAAATAATTTGAAATGGCCAAAATAAACATGATTACGTTGTAGAGGGAGCCTCCCATGAACAAATAACCAAATTTAATAGTATAACAAAGTGATTATTTATTTTGAAAACTAAATATGCGATTTTTGAAATTGGAATAATACTTGCTGCATTGGCTAACTTTTTCTTTTTGTCTTTTTATATTGATCCGTAGATATTTGGTAAAAAGAAATTCGAAATTCTTTCGCGTTTGTTCGTTATCATGGATGGTTTTCGCAACGAAATGATAACAGAACAAGTAAAGGCTTGTTTGTTTTTAGTTTAAAAGATATTATAACCTCTTATGTCGTGATCATACGTTTTATCTGTTGACCGTTTGTTTTTAGAGATCGCAGACTTAAAAATGTCTACGCGTCCTTTTTTGGAAAAGACATGACCCAAACTTTTTTTGGGTCTTCAAATGCCTGCACGTGTTATTATTTTGTGCCTAAAAAGTTTACGTTTTTTTCCGCCTCTTTCTCCTTTGTGATTTCTTTCTCCCTCTCCGGCCGAATCCCACAGCCGTCGGACCTCACCATCATTGTCGCCCTCTATCTGTGTGTGTGCGTGAATACGTGTTTTATTGATTTTGATTTTTGTTTTGTTTTGTGATTGTGGTGAACAGTACCGCCCCATTCTCGAGTTTAATTTTGAAGGGAAAAGAAAGGGAATGGAAAGAAAGGGAAGGAAAGAAATGAATATTTCCTTTCTTTCTTTTTCTTTCATTTCTTTTCTTTTCTCTCTCAATCATCCCACATTTGGGCGGATTTGTTTTAAGAAAAAAAAAACATAATTTTTCCTTCCCTTCCCCTCCTTTTCTTTTCCTTCCCCTCCTTCAAAAAAACTCGAGAACACGTGTTGTTTTTTTTTCTTCCCTTCCCCTCCTTAAAAAAAACTCAAGAACATACTTTTCCTTTCCTTTCCTTCCCTTTCTCTCCATAAAAAATTTCGAGAACCGGCCGTAAGGGTATTTCAGCATCAGCGACACCTTACAAGAGGAGTCCGTCGAGCTGGCTAAAGATTTTCATCTCAAGATGTAAGAAACATTATCACTCTCTTATATTTATTATAATTTTAATCGAAGTGAGTTCTAGGTTAGGCTTGTTCTGCGGTGAAGCTAAAAGGGGGAAAACATACCATATGTCTATGGTCTCTATCTGTTCATTTAGGTTAGAGTTATAGCATTTTGAAACGATCTAATTTGGATCCTTCAAGTCGAGGACAACATATGCAAGTTTGCCAAAAAGGGACTTACAAATATCCCAAATTGGTGTTATTCTTCGTGATTCTTATGGGATTGCTCAAGTGAACAGCGTAACTGGAAGTAAGATTCTGCATATATTGAAGGTCACGATATGTATTTTCTTCCTTCTTTCATGGCTTTTACATTAATGGTACTTGTACTAAGAATGCAATAAGTTCATTTCGTTTTCATGGTTATTGGTTTACATGGCTTGCTCCTGAAATCCGTTGAGGATTTATATCATCTCATTAAGAAAGCAGTTGCTATCACGAAGCACTTAGAGAGGAACAGGAAGGATAAGGATTAAAAATTCAGGTTGTGTGTTTTAGAATTGTGTTATTTTTTATCTCTAATGGGTTAAATGTAAGAAAAGAGAATACACTTTACATTTTTTATTGTTATAGGATTGTACTTTCTTTTCTTATTGTTGTATTTATTGGAAATTATTATTGATTAGTGAAAATGCGTTTCAAGTTTTAAAAAATTAGTTTATTTAATTTTGCAGTTTATTTTAGCAGTTTGCAGACTTTAAAAAACAGTATTTTTTGCAGACTACAGACGTTTGGTCCACTTCTTCTTCTACATATGTGGTCCGCAGACTGCGAACATTTTACCTTTAAAAACAAACAACACCTTAATATCTTTTAAATACTACTAAGTTGCAAACTAATGGTCTTTTTCTTTTGTTCACTTGATGTTTTTTGAAATCTATATTCTTAAACTAATGACAATTCGTGCTTACACTGTGTTCTCGAGATTTTTAATGAAGGTGATGGAAGGCGAGGGGGGGAAGGGAAGGAAAATTTTGAAGGGAAATAAAAATAGTCAATGATGTTTCTGAGTTGGAAAGAGATGGAAGGGGAAAAAGTCATTTGAGCTATTATCTTGAAGCACTAGCAAGGAGACAATGAATGTGAAAGTGAATAATAAAGGGTAAAAAGACTTTTAAGTACATCCTCCTCCCTTCCCCTCCTAACCCCGTAAAAGATGGGCGGATAGAAAATGCACTTATTTTGCTTCTCTTCCCCTTCCATCCCATTCCACTCCTTCAAAAAAACTTAAGAACACATTCGGGACTACAAATAAAATGACATTTAGTGGCACAAAAAAGTGCCACTAAAAACCCAAAACATGCCACTAAAGGCCCATGTGACAATCCACGGCACAAAAAAAAAGTGCCACTAAAAGCAGCAGTGCCACTAAAAGTCTTTAGTGACACTTTTTTTAGGGTTATTGTCATAAAGGCCCAACCAACTTTTGCCATTTATTTTAAATGGTCATTGAAATGTTTTTTGTGTGTTATAGGTCCTTAAAGTTGATATTGACCTGCTAAAAAGAGGAGTGGATGTATCTTTTTCAGGTTTTACTGGTTAAAAAATATTAGGGGCATGCTGAATTGGCTTTGAGATAGTCATGTATTTACCAAGTGTATTTAAATATAAAACTTTGTAAAGAATAAAAATATCAATCCATTTAAACAGTCGGTGGCTCTTTCTCTTCCGATCAGTATGCGTCTTCCGACGAAAACCGTCGGTGGAACTATCTGTATGCGGATTTGGTTCACTACGTTTTGGTGCTCTTCACGCTGCTACTGGAAACGAGGGTTTTTGGAGGAGGCGAGGGTTTTTGGTGCCATGGGAAATCGAAATTAGCCGCAAAACCTAAAATTAAAAGCGTCGATGGAATTTGTGAAATTAGATGAAGTTAGATGAGATGAGAGACCTGTGAAGGAATTGACGAGGACCTTTGTTACCGCGCCCAAGCTAGCACTAGTTCGTACCTCGTTCGACTATTAGATCGAATAGGCGTCTTATTAAGCGGTCTTTTTCTTTGACGTTACATGATCAGCCGCCGATGAACGCATGTGCAAAGTCAAGTTCATCTGCCATGCCCCCGGCCCCGACATAGGAATGAATGCCCACGGTGGTTGTGCATTCTGGCGTAACGTAATAGGAAGACTTGTGATTTGGCGAAGTCAAGTTCACAATTGACGGATCCTGGGGAATTTAGAGCTAACAAGACGACGTTGAAGCAATAATGGCAAAGCGTTGATTCGGTGAGGTCATCAATTCAATGTAACGTTTGTCTCTTTTCCACCATTATCGTCTTTTTGTTTTTCACTCCTTCTTCCAAACACAAACACAGACGTTGGAGCAATAATGGCGGTGCGGTTGGAGTCGTAGAAAGAACGTTGTTGAGCGTATTGGGATGTTTTATGGTGGCGATGCTTGTTTATACAATATGACAGTCAATCAACAAAGGGTTCTGGTTCCTTAAGAGCTAGTAAAACGAGGCTGAGAAATATTGAAAGTTAAAAGAACAAAATTATTGGTTTGCTCATCTTTATAACAGGTTATCAGGTTTCTTCATTAGCATCAATGGTGTTTCGGGTTTGTAGAGAAGGAGGCGGCATCTAGGGCTTCAAGCCGCAGACAATCAATTTATCGCTAATTTCTTGCCTATCGTTCCTGATTTATTGGGATTAATTTGATATTAATTAATTGTGATTAAATTGGATAACTGTGTATATACGTTTGAGCGGGATTTTTGTTGTTTTGTGTCTAATTCTAGTACCCGGTGGTAATAAGATACACTTTTTGTAGCATTAGTCCATCAATTGATGCTTCGATCACCGAAAATGGAGATACACTTGACTTTCCCATTTTAATAAATTGGTTGTCATCTCTCTTGCAGGTGGATGGCAGCATTACTATAGATTTCTACATACATATTGCGATTATAGCGGTATGATGTCTGCACTTTTTTTTTCTTCTTAAAATTTTGAATCAGTTGGACTCATGTGTTTGTATTCTGGTAATTGTAAGCTTGGGTTGTCTACAAGGAATCAAGCTGGATCATAGCCTCTATTTGGGTGATTTTATTAATTTGTTTAGGAAAATATATAGTTAATTTAAAAAATACCATGTAGACGTCATGTCAGCGCCACGTGGACATGCTTTGCTGAACAGGGCCGGTCCCGAGGATTCAAATGCCCGGGACGAGCGGGAAAAAAAGGTCCTTAAGCTTTAGCGTGTAACAAATTAAAGTAGATAAACTAATTTTTTTTTAAAACGATAAACTTTATAACACAAGGATCAATTGTGTAATGTTGTCTACTTTGAAGACATAGGCAAACACAAAATTCTATAAGATTTAAAGTTTGTTTGGCGATGTTAGTGGTAAGTGTGTTTAGATGCACATGTTTTGCACTTTGGTTCAAAATGCACTAATTCGAATATCAAATTTTAAATTTGTCATTTAGACATTTACACTTTAGACTTTAATTGTAAAAAGTAATCATAAGATAGCCTAGCTGACTTTTATAAAATTCTGTCTTTAGGAATTGGCACTATCACGTGTTTAGCACCACTAACATTGTTTATAACACGATGCTCGCTATCACCTATCTAGCACACAAGCTTCGAAGATAAAACAAAAGAAATTTTGTTGTGAAATAGTAAGATAAGAAAAAACCCTGACCAAATTCAAAAAAACAAATCATTGCGCAAACATAAAAGAGTATAGATTACTCTCGATCATTTCAATTTTATCAGGTTAGAAAAGATTTGAAGTGTAAATGAAAAGAGTATAGTCTAACAAATGCATTTCATCCATAATTATAGATTAGCAGCAATATCGTTGATTATGGCATCAGAAGAACAAAAGGTTTCGCTGAGGCATAACATCAAACAGTTTGTGTGCAATATAGATCAACCTAGTTCAGTCTTTCGTATAATTGAAATCAATTGTAGAAAGAAAGTTCATATTGGAAGTTTTCATGTCACTTCTTACCTGGTTTGTACAGCCTTCGTTCCTTGAAAACCTTAAAGCGTACACCCTTCAATGCTTGCCAAGATCCAATCGATTTGTTGAGGGGTCTAAAGGCTAAATGAAAAGTATTTATAGACACTTGGAAATGGAATTGTAGTTCAATCGATGATACGTTTAGGAATAAAGGATGCGACAATATCGCGATTACCTAATTTTGATAGCTGATTATATGGGATCTGATTGAGAGGATAGGAGTCTCAATGCTTCAATCGACAATTGTGATTCTAATTGATTGATGAACCGTGATTCCGTGAAGGCGTGAACGATTACGAGAATGACCCAATGGATTGATGAATTGATCGCTTGCTTGGCAAGTGCTTGGCTGATCGATTGTTGGGCGTACGAGTTACCGCGTCAAAATTTTTTTTTTGGCCCCCCTACAATTTTGGGCCCTGTGCCAATGCACATCTTGCCCACCCTTAAAACCGGGTCTGGATTTCTACATACATATTGCGATTATAGCGGTATGATGTCTGCACTTTTTTTTTCTTCTTAAAATTTTGAATCAGTTGGACTCATGTGTTTGTATTCTCGTAATTGTAGGCTTGGGTTGTCTACAAGGAATCAAGCTGGATCATAGCCTCTATTTGGGTGATTTTATTAATTTGTTTAGGAAAATATATAGTTAATTTAAAAAATACCATGTAGACGTCATGTCAGCGCCACGTGGACATGCTTTGCTGACTAATATGAGTCATGACATGCCACGTAGGCGTGTTAACCGGATGATCCGGTCAAATCTCATAAAATGATATTTTTGACATAGATTTTGCTATTTTAAGGACCTAGAAGACACAAAAAAAAAAAAAAACATAAGTGACCATTTAAAATAAATGGCAAAAGTTCGTTGGGCCATTATGACAATAACCCACTTTTTTAATGTGTCGCGGTTGACGTTTTGGGTTTTAGTGACACTTTTTCATTGTGCCACGGTTGACGTTTTGGGTTTTAGTGACACTTTTTCATTGTGCCGCGGTTGACGTTTTGGGTTTTAGTGACACTTTCCAGTTATGCCACTAAAAAACTTTTTGGGTTTTGGTGGCATACTTTTTATGCCACTATATATTTGCTAAAATAATGTCATTTTCACATTTATTATTAAACAATTACATTAAAAATAAGTCGTTTTTTAATTTAATGGCATATGAATCATATCCTAATAAATAAGTAACTCAAAGCCACATGTCATCTTCTCATTCAATTGGACACATGTCAATTTCTGGTAATTTTGATTTTATTAAATAAAAAATAATTCTAACGGTTACACATTTGACTCATTCATACTCTCGTCCGTTTCCCCTGTTTACTCCTACCTTTTCCCCACGATGTTGTTAATCCATCCCATAAATTTAGCAACCAGCAAATCGGAAACAAATCGAAGTCAAGCCGGATATATTCTCTGAATTGAAAATTATGTTGAAGGTTTGTCTATTTCTTCGATCATGAACCTGTATTCATAACATAACTAACTTCTTTTTCGATTTCGAAATGTGGCTTAAACCTTAATGCTCTTCATCGTCTGTATCGATGGCTGCATTGAGAGATAGATCCCATCTTCTGAAGATAACATCCTCTTGGTTCTCAATTTTTCTCACTTGGTTTGTAGCTGGGGTTTATTTGATATGCATCTGCATTCCTCTTCTCTCAGCCCGTCTCTATATCTCCCCGCATTTAGGGTTTCATTCATTTAGTTTCCAATCGTTATTTGAAGTTGAAATTGACATGAAGAAGGCCTATCTCACCGCTGGTTCTACTTCAATTTCGATATCCTAACATCGAAATGGTGATGGTTATCAGGTAAAATTGGAGAAATATGAATCAAAGTGTTTGAATGTGTAATTTCTCTAGAATTGTGTTGTTTAGATCTGGGAAAGTTGTTAGTGTGTTTTATTAATTGCGTTTCTTGAATTTTTTTAGGTTTTCATCAAGATTTTAATTAAGTTTTTCGAATTGGACTTGTAGGCCGGAAGAACTTCGTGTCCTCTTTGAAAGATTTGGAGTTGTCAGAGATGTCTATCTCCCAAATAACTATTACACTGAATAGGTTTGTGCCTTTTACCTTTATTATAGATGGATTTTATAACTCAAAAAAATATTAATTATATTCTCAAAACATATTGTATTATGTTGGTGATACGGATTTAGGGTAGACATGTCACATGTTATTTGGTACCTGAGAGAAGAGTGAGTTTTCTTGGCTACTTTTTTAATTTTTCTTTGATTTGTGTTCATGTGGAGTTATATTTTGACCTGGTTTGTCTGGTGGTATGTTGGTTTGAAGTTAAAAAACAAGCTCAAGCCCCACAATTTAGTGATGAAGATTCTTGTGTTTATCATTCCTTAAACTTTTTCTCCACCCGAAATGAAGAGTGTTCCATTTCCATTATATAATCACACAATCATTACAATCATTATATATTTCCTCTTTTGCTTATTTGAGGTGTTTTTTAGTGAGCACCATGGAGACAAGGCAACTTTTCTCCCGTACAACAGAAGCATTGTTCTATAACTATAAGCAGTTGCCTATTCAGCGAATGCTTGATTTTGACTTCCTTTGTGGTATGTAAAATTACCTTTATACCCATTTCACTACAGAACTTATTGTTGTTTTTTATATTTGTAAAGGTTTCAAAATTTGACTAACATTTATTTTATGAAACTTCAAATTA
This sequence comes from Cichorium intybus, assembly GCA_023525715.1. NCBI lineage: Eukaryota > Viridiplantae > Streptophyta > Magnoliopsida > Asterales > Asteraceae > Cichorium > Cichorium intybus. Next base: position 28,875,913 of record CM042010.1, on the reverse strand, counting down.
ATTAGGAAGGGAAACACCTTCAGTTGCTGGAATCATTAACCCTGGTGTAGAGGGATTTCAGAAACTGTTATGTGGCCAAGAAGAAGTTGTCATTCCAATTCATTCCACGTATGTTGTATTTTTCAATAAATGATCCAACTTAAATACAATTCAATATTTTAATGTTGCATTTCCATGGTCAACAATTTTGTGAACTTAGACCCTGTTTCCTTTCCTATTAAGTAGTACTCTACTACTCTTTGAGTAAATGATGTTAATGAAAAAATTGCAAAATAATGACTCACTTAAGGAAATGGAAGGCATTATAACCGAGGGTAAATTCGTAAAGTTTCATTGTCCAAGCAGCTTGTGTCGTGCATTATTTTATATGTATGGTGGTTTTGATTTGACAAGTATAGTGCTATCCAATTTGAAAAATAATTTAGTTCCATTATATTTAGGCTTCTTTTCAATTAATACACATTCCACTTTTTGTATGATGTTCCAAGGAATGGCACCAGATACATTGATGATCATAGGAAGAATACCAAAAAATCTGCATCCTATTTTGGAATTTAAGAAGCAACGGTACAAGTTTTGGGAGATAAATCCTGAAACACCTTACAAGTGGTAAGTTTTTTAAGTACACAGTTATAATAGAATGATGAAATTCGAATGTAATTTTCCCGTGCCAAAGAAAGTAGCATGCTATAATAAAGACAAATAACAACACTTTCCTAATATATTTCTCTGTTAATCTTGGTCCGCTTTTTATGTTTTATAACCATTTTGGTCGCTATCCTAAATGAAATGACCATGTCACCATCTACGTATTTTCTTTGTAATTTATAAATTATTGTTTCATTTTATATTTTGTGGAAATGCGAGGTGTGGGAAATGAAGAAATGAAGAAGTCAGTGGCAAAAATGTCATTTACATTGGAAGTTCCATTTTATTGTATGCTTACACAGTCTATATTAGAAGTTTCGTTCCAATTGTTTTGTAAACCTTGTTTTGTAAACTGATTGTCTCTGGATGCTTGATGTTACATTTGGGGTGCTTCAATAAACATAAATGACTAAACCATCTATTATATATTTTATTCATTTTATTCGGTCATTTTGACAATTACAAGGAGATCAAAAGGGTCAATGTTTCTATTATTGCTATTTTGGTCTGCACAATTTTGTGAATTTTGTTCGCATGTCTCGGTCATGACGATTTGGTATTTTTATTTTCTAAAACTTTTTTATGTTAAAACAATGTATATATTTTCTAAAACTTTTTATGTTAAAACAATGTATATTAATTTTGTGAATTTTTTGCGCATGTCTTGGTCATGACTGAGCTCGTATATGTTGAAAATTGCTGAAAAAATTAATTAAAATATATGCTAAAATTGTGTTCTTAGGTTTTGCTACATTGTTTTGGTTATGTTAAAACAATATATATTAATTTTAGGTTAAAGATTTTCACCTATGATGGGATATAATAAGGATCACTGCAAGCGTTATCGTTGGATTAGGATTCAATATATCAAATGGCAAACATGATTGTATTTCTTTAGTCATAAATAGCAACCTACTTAACTTGTTTTTTACGACATCAAATTTTTATCGACATAGCTAACATACTTGCTTCATCAAGATATTATTAAAAAGCCCAAATTATGTTCAAATCTAGATTTTTAATATGTTTCGGTTTTTTTACGGTTTCATTAAAATTCCAACGTTAATTCTTTATGAATTTCTACCTTTATATGTATTTTCTCATTTAATTCAGAAAGTCAAAGCTCCACGGTAGCTTTTTCCATTTACAAAAGTCATTAGATTTTAGAAACAAAACGTTTGAGTAAGCTTTTAATAAGGATTTGTCGAAATATATTAAATATTACATTTTGGACCAATTTGTTTTATGTTGTCAGCAATATTTGTGTTAAGGTAGGCGAAAAAAAGGAATATTATAAAATTCTGAAACATGGGCAAAGTTCTAGAAATATCAACCTCCTTTCCTCTTTTTACCAATATAAGCGTTGCACTCTAATTTTGTTTTTATTTTAGGACGTTATGTTATTGATTAAATTAATGGTGTTAATAGTAACATAGACGTTCAACCAAAAACTTAAATAATGTCCAATAGTTTGTTTATGGTTTTCGGAAAGTGACATTTTTCTAAAAGAAACTAATTCGTTGAAACGGAACTAGCTGCTGAAAGAAACATAACTATCGAAAATAAACTATTCCAAAATCAAACGTACTTAAAGTTTTAGCTCGAAACTGCTTTCCAAATATAAGTTAATTGCTACGGGTATGAAAATTCGAATTGTTGTTTTCAATATTTTTCTTATATCTTATGGAAATTTGGTTTTTAAAATGATTAATATTTAGATCTTCGTTAAATATGTTTTCTTTATGTTGTCCCGTGTAATATACGGGTCTTACAACTAGTTACTAATAAGACAATTAAGATAAAGTAAAAACACAATGTCCTTACTAAAATTAAAACTAAACTTGTTTAACAATATTCTAAATATTCAAAATACAAATGTCTTCATAGTTTTAGCAAATATTGTGCAAGTAACACTCAAAACATAAAACTATCAAACTAAATGTTTGTTGAGGAAGAAACATGAAACTTGATTGCAAATGAACTTTGCATAACTGATCCTCTTGTTTATTCAAGTTACGAACAATTGCCTATCATATAACCATAAAACATAATGCAAAACATGTAAGAATATCACTAATAAACATCACACAAAAAAGCATCGATCACTTGGTTATCCAAGTTGAAAGTAATTACCGGTGTTATGACAGCTTTCACTAATTCTTTCTTGATGAGAATTGCAGTTGTCTTCCTTCTTGATGAGAATTGCAGGTTTATTGAAACAATTTATTAAATAATACATAGTAACCAAGTTTTTGTTTTGTTCCAATGCTGAAATTATTAAATGGAAAATGTAACTAACCAATAACTAAGTTTCACAATTGTTCCTTTAGTGTGAACTTTTGTTGTGGTAATATTAGTAATTATATTAATGTCCATTGTAGTGATTAACGGTTGAGAAAACATTGATACTTTAATCACTATAATAAACATTTTCACAGCACTGGAACAAAACTAAAACTTGGTTTTAATATAATTGTTTTAAAAAATCAACCACGTCATATGTCCACGTAAGCACCATGTCAACAAAAAATAAGAACTTTCACAACAATGGAACAAAAATTGAAGTTAAGTGGTTAAACCTCTTGAAAAATTTTGAGGTACTTAGGTGGAACATATGTGAAAAATTGAAGTTAAGTGGTTAAACCTCTTGAAAATTTTTGAGGTACTTAGGTGGAACATATGTGAAACTTGGTTATTATTTAGTGAATTGTCCTTATATCGAGCAATAGAAAGCCCAAAGAAATTAAGGTAAATAAAATAAATAATAAAGATATTCAAGTAATCAACAAGAAACAAATAAAAACATGCCTCTTGGGACTGCTTTAATTTATTATTCAAAATAGCTTCTCTTTCTGCAGCTTCAACTTCTTTCTTGCAGCATTCTGCATTCTGCCAAGGAGTAAACATTTCAAACCTTTAATTAAATTTATTTTTAATTTTCCAAAAGTAGCTAGAATATATATGATTTTTAATTGTAAAGTTGAGATCTTCATAAGCTTTAGTTCTTTTTAAATTCTTTTGTAAATATAAAATCCAACAATGTTAATTACATTATGTACAAAACTGAGATAGAATTATACAAAAACAGGGATAATATTATATATTGTATCTACATGTTCATACGAAAAAAGGCTAATTATCTCCTAGGAAAATGAAAATAGTAGCATTAAGTAGTATTTTCTCAATATGTCAAGATTCATAATAAATTGAGAGCGAAAAGGATGATGAAAATAGTAGCATTAAGTAGTATTTTCTTATATTCTCTTGCATTGTATCACAACCAAAAAACTACCTTCTGTAATTCTTCATCAACAACACAAAGCCGTGCTGCATAAAGTACTCTTAACATCTTTTAATTCACATTTTCTGTTGCATTGAGGACACTGTTGAAAATCAAGAAAAAGAAACTTAGGATATGAGATAAGTGAGATAATGTATAAAAAGTATAAAGCTGATAACAATAAAAAGTTAATATGTTATATATTATCTTTACAAGTGAGGTTCATTGTCTTGTAGCAATACATCTTTGCTCAACTGATGAGCACAAATTAAAGTTAATATGTTATATATTCTCTTTACAAGTAAGGTGTAATACAATTAAATAATAACTAATAAAATGACTCTTTTTCTTTTGAATAATCAATTATTTAATAAAGATATCATTGATAAAGGAAAACTTTTAGTTCACTAATTATTCATTAATAGTTTATACTAACTACATAACGTATTATAATACTTCAACGATAATTCGTATTCACTAATTATTGATACATGAAATATATCTAATCGCGGACATGTAGATTATAAATTTATAATATCAATTCAAACAGGAAACACACAAATTGAACTTACTTCCTGTAACAGTGTTTTTGTGATTAACTAATATTAGAAAATGTGTTATAACTTATAATCGTGGACTGAATTGTGACTATCGTTTCGCCACTAACCAATGATTGAAAATGTGTGATAGATGTTAACGGTTCGAGAGACAAGGAGGCTAATGCAGTCTTTGTAGGAAGTAGCGATGAGTTGAAAGTGTGCAAAATCGGGAAGTGATAACTGCAGGGATAACGATGCGATGACTTTAGGGATAGCGATGCGACGATTATACTCCCGCGAGGTGACAATCAAAAAAGTCTCCCGGGATTTAAAGTCCTAGACGGACCATTTTGGGACATTTTTGCCCAAATATGGAGAAGAACACAGGCGGGGAACGATCCCTCATCCCTTGGGTTCGTTGACCTGAGGTTGACCTGAAATCATGTTATGGTTAAGTAGAACCCGATTCTGAGACCTTAGGATTGAAACTCTGGCCACTGGAAACGACTTAAAAGTCGTCTTAATGAGTTGTGGATATGTCTGAAATAGACCAGACCAGAGTTTGGTTCAACGGTTGCGGCACTAAGCATATTAGTAACGACGCTATACATGAGCGTTCACAAGTCGAGGCGCGACGCTATGCATGAACGTTCGTAAGTTGCGACGCGACGACTGTGTGTAGAACGATCATAAGTCGCGACACGACAGCTATGGGTCGCAACGCGACGATGTAAAGACAGTCCTACGATTGGTTGAATCATGCAAGAGGAGAAACATACTGATAGAATTGAGCTCGAGACATCACTAATGTGAGTACATGCTACCACATTACATTAGAATACATGTACTTTATATATTCGTTTTCACAAACCAGAAGTGCACTCTTATGCATAATAAAGCGTAATCGTATTGTACATAAATTTTTTGCAGCATTACGTAGGATGCTACATTTAATTGTCTTAAAAATACAACCAGAGGTGCTCAAATCTGGGCCCTAAGCTGGCCTTGGCTTGAAAATAAAATTTATAATTGGGTCATTCTCCCTTGTTAACCGGGCTGGGGGTACCATGACATAGCTTTAACCAGACCTGTTAACCGGCCGTGGTTAGTTGGTCTAGTTCGGTTAACATATTTAACAAATCTTTCTAAAACAATAAAAAACAAAATATATATTATATAAAAGTTTAATGCAGCTTGGACCAGGTCTTACTAACTAGTTTGTTATAGGCGTCCCCCTTTAACCGGTGGGGTCTTTCTTTCTTTAACCACACCTCATTTATACCTTTACCTAGAGGTGCACAAAAGCGGTCCCGAACAAGTTCTGTATCGATCTTAGAACGGTTCGTTTTTTTTGGGACCGGTATTGGCCGGTATTTTTTTGGTAAGCCGATATTTTTAGTCCGGTCTCATTCTAGACCAGCCGATCTCATAGTCTTTTTTTCGTATTATTCGGTTCATATTCAGTCTATATTACCATACATAAAGGAAGATGAAAAAGTTCGTCAAGCAATTGGTTGATATGTATGTGTTTAATCCAATAAGTTAAAGAAAAGCATATATATTGAATTTCTTTTGATATAATTTAAACAAAAAACAGAAGGAAGTGGAACTTTGGCAATTGGCATGCTCCAATCTCCATTGTGCCCACATTAGAAGTATGAAGAAAGAAGGGAAGCCCGATTCATCGGTGGTGTTTCTTTTCAACTTAATGCACTTAATTAGAATAAAACTTAATATATTAAGATATATATTACTGTTTCTTTTTTACTTTAAACTAAAATAAGTAACTAATGGGTTAAGCTACGAAAGGGATCTCCTATGTATTCAGAGCTAATTTTATATTTCATTTTCCAAAATTGCCCTCATCATCTCGAAACTGTGATCACGTTTCCCTCAAAATACGACATCTCTCTCTCTCTCTCTCTCATACCTGATGGAATCAATAATATCTTCTTCACCAAGAGTCGATTGAAAATATACATTTTATTCATGTGCCGGGCAATCTAAAAAGCTGCCCAGGCTTTAGAAACAAATCTGCATCCCACTGTACGATTTACTTTGACGGTTGAGTTTTCTTGGTAAACAATTTGTAGTTGTACCATGTGCTTGCTGTTATGTATCTTCACTTTGAGGATTGAGTTGATACTATGTACCATATTTGATATCTAGATCGAGGGTTGAGTATATGTTCATCCATATATTTCCATGAGTTGCTAACTATAAAGTAAAATTTCTCTATCTTCGTTCATTAATCAACACTAAATTGTCCAATTGATTATTGATTAATTGGTAATATAATTATATTTAGGAGTTCTTTTTCATTTATGGAATTTCGAAAAATTTTGTGGTGCTGCATCACCATTTATGTGGCAAGTGTTGTTTTTCTTCCACATAATTTAGGTGTGGATGTATTGAACTATTTTTTGTTGTTTTTCCTCCGACTCTATGGCTTTTTTTTTTTTAAATAAATGGCTGTTTTAAATAGGAAAATTCCGAAGAGATACTGGGGTAGTCCAAGTAAAAAAGGCGAAGCGTACCATTGTTTTCCCGTAACAAATAGTTTTGGAGTTTTTTAATTAAAGTTCATCGTGTTGTCGTCATCATGAAATTAACTAATAGTATGAAAATTTAGAGGGTAAAATAGTAATTTACTTAAATTCACACAATACGTTCGGTACAAAAAAGAAACAATATTCATATCAACAACCATATATCCATTCAGATATCATTATCAATTCAGTACACTTTATCTGTTCAACACTTAATATAACAAAAAAAGAAACAGGGCCGAAGACATGATAACTAGAGGTGCACAAATAAATCGGTTTTTTAAATAACCGAAAAAAAAACCGAACCGGTTTTTAACCGGTTTTTTTTATCTCAAACCGAACCGGTTTAAAAACCCCGGTTTTTCTTCCGGTTAACCGAACCGAACAGGTTTAAAAACCGAAAAAAAACCGGTTTGAAACTCAATCTCGTTTAAAAAAACGGGCCAAAACCGGACCGGTTATAACCGAAACCGGTTGGACCCAAACCGGTTTTAAAAAAAACCGGTTTTTAACCGGCTTTTGTACACCTCTAATGATAACTGATAACATTAGAAGAGTCATGGGTTGGGCTGAAGCCTTTATGGGCTAACCTTACCCGATGATGAAGCCTAAAGCTTTCTTGGCTTTTCGGGGCTTCTAGGCTTCTAGCCGAGTTCAAGCTTTCTCGCCTTTTTCTGAATTGATAATTTTTTTTATCTGTTAGATAACGCTATGGTCCGGTTTTTGTGTTTTTGATACCGGTTTATGACTAAACAAGACCGGTTAGGTGGTTGCTGAAATTAAGAACCGACTAGAAACTGAATGGTCTAAGACTGATTCAGGCCCGGTCTGATCCATAAAAAAATAAACGTCCGGTTAAGATTTAATGTGCACCTCTAGCTTCACCCGTGCGGCCGTGCCTTTTACTAACTGGTTTTGGGCCCGGCCCAAGTCATTGAACAAAACCTTTTCCCACTTCTATATACAAATTACAACCTTTTTCAAATAAATTCTAGACATACTTTAACAAAATAAACATTAGTTAATAATAATTAGACTCTTGATTCTTAACAAGTAAAACACTAATCTCTAGAAAAAAAAACGTAACCTATTAAAAAATACACCCAAAGATAATCCAATCTAGCGAATAAGAATGACTTCAAGCCCAGCACGTGACAGCAACTCCACATGTCATTTGTGGTCGTTATTATCCCATCCACTCTAACTCATTTCTCTCCACCAATATTACCTGAAAATCACCATAAAACTTTAATTTACTTCATCTTCCCCAATCCCCAAACAAAACCATATGTGTTCCAGAAAAGCAAGAACACAAAGAGGTGTTACTGGTTCAAATTCAAGCAAGATCCATCTGAAAAGAAAAGAGTATACGTAAATGTAAATATGTACGTACATACAGCGAGTGATATGGCAACTATAGCGGCAGGAGGAGTAGGAGTAGGATTTGGAGGTGGTTCCGTAAAGCTTCAATCCCTCAATTCATTACAACCATCTCCGTTTCTAGGCAAAAGGGTAAAGCTCAAGCCTCAAGAACTGTCTTCACATGGGTCGAAACTCGGACCCTTGAGGCCGAATTTACACGCAACTGTTGTTGCTGGAGTTCAATTGGTCGATTTCGTTCATGATGTGTTTTTGGGTGTTGGAGTTGGTCTTCCTTGTACGGTGATGGAGTGTGGTGATATGATTTACAGAAGCACATTACCGAGATCGAATGCTTTAACACTCACAATCCCTGGTGCTGTTTTGGCTTTGGGTACACTTTCGTACCTTTGGGCTACCCCTGGTGTGGCCCCTGGGTTTTGGGATATGTTTGTTCTTGCTTTCGTGGAAAGATTATTCAGACCTACTTACAAAAAGGTGAGTATTTTACAGTTTATTTCATTATCGGTGTGTTCTTATACTCCTAGCATGCTTTAATGTTAAAATTCCATGGTATTGTGGGTTTTGTGCTCTTTTACGATGATCGCAGGATGATTTTGTGTTGGGAAAGAAGTTGGGTGAAGGAGCTTTTGGTGTTGTTTATAGAGTTTCGTGGGCTAAGAAACCCTCTTCAAAGGTATGCCCACCACGTGTTTGTAGAAATTCCTCAATGAAATCAGTCTTCTTCATCTATAGAAAATGACTTGAAAAAAACCATATCACCAGTTAATTTCCAAAACTCAGTTCAAATACCATAAAATCATCTAAAAAACATGCGATTTTTGTGGTGATTGCTAAAAGGAAGGCGATTTAGTACTTAAAAAAGCTACCGAATATGGTGCTGTCGAGATATGGATGAATGAACGTGTCAGGAGGGCTTGTGCAAATAGTTGTGCTGATTTCCTGTACGGCTTTCAAGAGGTATATACACAAAATGTTTTATTTTTTATAAATTTCTCTATTTATCATTAATAATAACGGCTTTTGACTGTGTTTTTTAGAAATCTTCAAAGAAAGGATCCGAGTATTGGCTCATATGGCGATTTGAAGGGGAATCCACACTTGCAGATTTGATTCAGAGTAAAGAATTCCCCTATAATGTTCGTAACTTATCTCAAGATTGATTATTGATTATTCAGATGTTAATTTTAATTTTTATTTTTTATTACATAATCTATTTGAATATAATTTATAGAAATTTATATCATAAAGACGTAATTGTCAAAATTTTCAAAATGATACAAATACCAACGATTAAATAACATTATCATAACATGCTATTTTTAATCGTTTTTTTACTTATTTATCAACTAATGTCACTTTTCAAAAAATATGAAGTAGACTTAAAACTTGAAAAATCATACGAGGGTAGTTTATACAACATATATAAATTAGTTAATTTCATAAAAAAAGCTTTTTTTAAAAAGTTAACCACTGGAGTGAGTTTATAACAATAGTTTTTTGATCTAAAAAAGTTAGTGGAAATCTGATGTGGCAAAAGTAAAGAGCTTAACCATTGGAGATGCCCTTAATTTATAGTTTACATAATATTCTTTAACTTCAAAACAGTATTACTATTTCATCTTTTGAATACCCTTTTAAGCACTTAATTTACCATATCATCGAATAAATATTTTGTACATTTTCAGGTTGAATCGATGATTCTTGGAGAAGTTCAAGATTTGCCAAAGGGATTAGAAAGAGAAAATAGAATCATTCAGACGGTTTTAAGGCAACTCTTGTTTGCATTAGATGGTCTTCATTCAACAGGAATTGTTCATAGAGACATTAAACCACAAAATGTTATCTTTTCTGAAGGTATAATAAATACATTATTACATACACAACATATTCATGTAATTTAATATTAAAAATTCACTAATTTCCTACTTCATAATAGGGTCTCGCACATTCAAGATTATTGATTTAGGGGCTGCAGCAGATTTGCGAGTTGGCATCAATTATATCCCGAAAGAGTTTCTTTTAGATCCAAGGTATTAATTATTACATTTAATTTACATTTAATTACATTTTTGGTCCTTGAGTATAGCTGGTTTTTTCAAATTTGGTCCTAAAAAGCTTTCTGTTCAAGTTTTGGTTCTTATTTGAGGTTTTTGCAATGTTCTTGGTCGTGTTCCAAGTAAAATATACTTTTTGGACCAAAATTGTAAAAATCAGCTATTTTCAGGGACCAAAAGTACCCATTTTACTTGGAACAAGGACAAAAAACATTACAATTACAAGAACCTCAAATAAGGATCAAAATTGCAAGAGAAAAGTTTTTGGGACCAAAACTGAAAATTTTAGCTATACTTAGGGACCAAACATGTAAATAACTCTATATTTATATTTAAGAGTAAATTACAATTTTGGTCCCTGTGGCTTACAGAAATTACAGATTTGGTCCTAGTTTTGAAAATCTTGCACCGGTAGTCCCTTTGGTTTCCAAATCTTTCACTTTTGGTCCTTGTGGTTTCCAAATCTTTCACTTTTGGCCCCTCCCTCTGTTGCCATTTGTGTAAACCATAGGGACCAAAAGTGAAAGATTTGGAAACCATAGAGACTACTGGTGCAAGATTTTCAAAACTAGGACCAAAACTGTAATTTGGTGTAAATTAAAACTACAAAAAGGAAAACCCACAAGCCTTGTGAATTTAGTCAGTTACATTGACAATTAAGTTGTAGTTGTGTTTCTTCATAACCTTCAACAATTATTTGGATTTGTAACTTATTTAAGCTAATTCTAAACCTTTTAAAATTTATTTGAATTTCCAAATTTAAAAGTTCAAAATAATCTAAGAAATTGATTAAAAATTTTCAGATATGCTGCACCCGAGCAATATATTATGAGCACACAAACTCCATCTGCTCCATCAGCTCCCGTTGCAGCCGCACTTTCCCCAGTTTTATGGCAGGTTCAGTAACAAATATATTATTTAATTTTAATTTTCTTGAATTTTTTAAAGTTATTAATTTTTTGATCATGAAAATCCTTCAACAGTTGAACCTCCCAGATCGCTTTGACATTTACAGCACCGGTCTTATATTACTACAAATGGTACGTAATTAATTGCATATTCGAATGGAATGATCCATTCCATTCCGATGTTCATTCCATTCCTTCATGATTCCATTCCATCACACCACTATCTGTCTACCTCAGGCGTTCCCGTCATTCCGTTCCGACAGTGGTCTCATACAATTCAACCGCCAACTAAAAAGATGCGACTACGACCTCGTGGCATGGCGGAAAAGCATCGAACCGCGTGCAAATGCAGACGTCCGAAAAGGATTCGAGTTGTTGGATTTAGACAACGGAATCGGTTGGGAGCTTTTGACTTGTATGGTTCGATACAAAGCGCGACAAAGAGTCAGTGCTAAAGCCGCTTTAGCACATCCGTATTTTGATAAAGAAGGTCTTCTTGCTTTATCAATTATGCAAAATCTTAGGCTCCAATTTTTTAGAGCCACACAACAAGATTATAGTGAAGCGGCGAAATGGGTCGTTGAGCTTATGGCTCGATCGGGAACTAAGAAAGACGGTGGATTCACGGAAGCTGAGCTTCAAGAACTCAGAGTATGTTTTCTTTTTTTGTTCGGTTCTGGTTTTTAACTAAAACCAGAACCGAACGAAATGATTCGGTTTACATAAACCGTTATATATGTTTGTTTTTTTGAGTGAATTACAATTTTGGTCACTTTGGTTTAACCAAATTAGGGTTCTGGTCCTAGTTTTGAAAATCTTGCACCGATGGTCTCTGTGGTTTCCAAATTTTTCACTTTTGGTCTGTTTGGTTTCCAAATCTTTCACTTTTGGTCCCTGTGGTTTATGCAAACGGTAACCGAGGGAGGGACCAAAAGTGAAAGATTTGAAACCATCGTGACCACCGGTGCAAGATTTTCAAAACTAATACCAACATTGTAATTGTGTAGGGACCAAAACTGTAATTTACTTTTTTTTTTTTTTTTTTTTTTTTGTGTTTTTACATTGGATCATGCTGAAAAAGCTTGACAAAAAACAAGTGATTTACTAAAAGTGATACAAGACGATTTAAGATGTAATCACATGTTTCATGTTTTAAATTTTAAAGGAAACATAAAACCACGTCGTTTCAGTTGGTTTTATTTCGGGGTTTTAGTAACGAAACTGAACCTAAAATTTCGTTTTATTTTTTCTCAAAACCCAAAAACCAAACCGTCGTTTTTCATAAAATTCGCTATTCCGTTTTCCATTTTTTTGTATGTTTTTGGTTTCAGTTTCGGTATTTTTTGTATGTTATTTTTGTGGGCCAGCTTAGCTGTTTGCCGGGAGGATTTTTATTTATTTTTGTTTTTTCTCAGAAACTTAAGACGTCAATTGGGTTATGTGTTTGTCTCTTTATGATTACTAAGTTTAAGATTATATTAATAAATGATTAATGATGAATTTTCTTGTAGGAAATAAGGCCAAAAAAGAAGGCAAGTGCACAGAAAAATCCACTTGCCTCGATCCTTATGTTTCAAAATAAGATCTTGAAAACATTGAACGAGAGTATGGACGAGTTTAACAAACGAAGGAAGAGTATGTGGTGGAGTAGATGGATTCCACGAGAGGAATGAATGAGATCGTATGTATATAATACATATTACATACATAAAAATAATACGATATTTGTAAATTTATGTAGCAATCGTATTCAATTAAGAACCGAAAAAGGTTAATTTATATCTGTTTTGGGTTATTTGATTAAATGGTAACACCTGTTATATATCGATAATTGTTATCATGAAACCGACCATTATTGGATCGTAATTTAATTACTTTCTGAGAAACAACATTGTGAGCTTAACATAACATTTGCTAGCTGGCCTTGAGTGTGTATTTTGATGTAATAACATGTTTGACAAACTGGTATTGGGATTATCATCAACTTAAATGAGTAATTAATACGTTGAGTCTTTATATTAATAGTTGTACACCTGTAGTTAACTCATGATTTTGCACGTAACATTCGTGCGGTACTTCCTGCAAGTCAAATGAGTCATTATATTAATAGGTGTAAGAAACTAATATCTCATAAGCTTTTTAGTCTAAACAAAGTTAACATTAAAAGTTCTCGATGTTTTAAATTACATAGATTTGATTACAGCTTAAGGTTGTTAAACAAGTTTTCATCACTATTGCTCTAAATTTACACATCCCATGCTTCATATATTTACCTTGTGGTCGCCTTTCTTATTGTTTAGATTAAAGAATTTCAATCATGTAGCATCACCCAATCTTGTACAAGTGACGTTTAGAAGAATATCCATGAAACTGGTATAACACTTAAGTAGCATTCATAGAGTAAATTCAAGTATGGTCCATGAGTTTAAATTTGTATTTTGGTTTTCGTTTGCAATTTTGATCCTTAGATCGTTAAATCTGACTACCTAACTATTACTTGTTCTTTTTTTAATGACCATTTTATTAATATAATCTAAAGTTAGTCATTTTATTAATATAATCCCTCCTCCGATCTGTCACCACCCTTTCCCTCTGGAATCTCCTCGCTTCCACCACCTGGTGAAGCAGACGTCGACAGCAAACTCCGGCCCCATCCCAAAAGCAGCTGCAAAAAAGAACCTTGACCCACAATCGCAACTCACCAATTGCATCATAGGAAACCTAATGAATAATCGCAACTCACCAATTTGCCAACACGATCTGACGGGTACTAACGTTAAATGCTGTTGATAAGATTTCGATACCCGAATCCTGCTAGCACGGAAGACGGGTTTGCTCCTACGTAACGCTCATGTACTACTTTCTCACCGTTGGCTAATTCTTGGTTAGTGTAATTCATCGAAATGAAAATGTGGAAATTACAATGGTTAGCGTAATTCATCTAAATGGTCATTTCTAACTGGATTTGCCCAATTCATCCTCTTACCAGTTAAATAAAGCTTATGCCCGGTAAAATAAAGCTTATGTCCTTACGTAGCAACAAAAAAGCATAAGGGACCATTTAGATAAATTTTAAAAACGTTAGGGGTGCTATTGTAGCATTTTCCCGTAATTAAAAAAGAAGTGCAAGGGAACTTTGTTTAACTCTTCCTTTACAAAAAAATTGCATTTAAACTAAAACTAAATAATTGGTATTTAAAATAGAAAGTTGATCCGAATATGATGTCTATCACTTATATCGGATAACCATAAGATACTTATCATGAGATCCGACGAAGAGTGTTGTATGAATGATGCCTCTCCCGATCCCCAATGAAATGAGAAACAGAGTCTCATACCAAGCTCTTGGGCCTTGCTTGAGACCGTAGACAACCTTGTGAAGCTTATAACAAAAGTTTGGTCTTAAGATCTTAAAAGCCTGAAGGTTGTTGTTAGTATACTTCTTCCTTCAGTTTTCCATTGATTATCGATGCCCATCTGGTAGATCTTAACATTTTTGTGTTCCGCATACGTCAGGAAAAATTCATATTGCCTCATGTATGAATGTTGATGCAAAGGTTTCCTCATAGTCAATACCTTCTAGTTGACCATATCCTTTAGTGACCAATCTAGCATTTTTCCTATCACTGCAATGAAATCATTAAGTTTGTTGGAGACAACCTATGTAGTTCCCATAACTGTGTGACCTTTAGGAGGTGGAATTCCGTTCAAACTCTGCCAATTTTTTGCATAGCATGTATCCAGTCTGAATCATCAATTGCTTTAATGATAGTATTTATTCGATGAAGGAGATGAAAGCAACATACATGTTTTGTTATTCAATAGTATTTGTTGAACGAGTTTGCATGCCTGTTGAGGGGTTTCCAATGACTTGAATTGGTGAATAATAAATTGTTGTTGTAGAATGAAAATCAATAACATCAGACTATTGTTCTTGATGAATATCTTGGAGTGGCTCCCTCTAAACTTGTGAGCAACTCACAGAGTTATTGTCTTCATCATGAGATTTGGGTGTAGAATGACCATCAATTACATGAAGTTCAATGATCGACTCTTCTTTAGGATTTGGTGGAATGGAGAAAGGAAAGGGACAAGGGCGGTCTTGCTTGGCGCGAAGGGTACTGGTTCGGGGGTACAATATTAAAGGTCCTCGGACTTCCAGGCGGTTTTTCTTTTGGGCAACTGTTCACCGTTTGATATCGTAAATACACCGAGATAGCTTTTTTTTCATTGTTCCCAGGTATTTTTTTTTTGGTAATCTGCTCCCATGCTGCAAACAGGCCCGAGAACTTAAGAACCCATATATTCGTGAAACAAAGAGAGAGAGAGAGAGAGAGAGAGAGAGAGGGAGAGAGAGAGAGAGAGAGAGAGAGAGTCAGGATCATTTGGGAACCCATATATTCGTGAGAACTTGAGAAATCATACACAATAATTTTTTTTCAAAAATCGACTTAATGCATTAAGTTACTTATTTTTAAGACATTTTGTCAAAAAAAAATCTTAAAAAAAGTTGATTTTTTTTGAAGGTGCATATATGCACAAAACTTGCACATACACACATCTGCAAAATAAATACACATATGCACATTTCGTATATGCACATTTTTAAATTTTTTTTTTGAAAAATGTCTTAAATATAAGTGACATAGTGTATTAAGTCTTTTTTTTTTGAAAAAAAAAAGTCTCGGAGTTCTCAAGTTCTTACGAATATTTGGGTTCTCGCAGGATCCTGAACAATATATATATATATATATATATATATATATATATATATATATATATATATATATATATATATATATATATATATATATATATATATATATATATATATATATATATATATATATATATATATATATATATATATATATATATATGTAGAAGTTCAAATGAGACCATGTAAATTTTGTGAGACCGAGAGACTCAATCCTAACCACTTATTTTAGAGATAAAAAAAAATTAAAATAGGCTAAAATAATGAGAATTTTCAAAAAAAAATTTCTACTTAATTTCACTACTTATACAATCTAAAAAAATTAAAATAAAATTTTAAAAATAAAAAAAAATTCGAAAAAAAACCCTGGAAAAATCAAAAAAATATTCTATTAGAATGTTGCTGGATGTTGCATATTCTAATAGAATATTACACAAACTAGTATAATATTCTACTAGAATATGAAAAAACGCTAATTTTTTTATTATTTTTTATTATTTTTATTTTTTAATTTTTTTTGAATAAAAAAAATGATGAAAATAATAAATAAATATATTTTTTTTAAATTTTTTCATTTATTTAGCATTTTTTAATTTTTTTTTGTTTTACACCCAAAATGAGTGGCTAAGAATGCGTCTCCTGGTCTCACGAAATATAATGGTCTCATATGAACCTAACCCTATATATATATATATATATATATATATATATATATATATATATATATATATATATATATATATATATATATATATATATATATATATATATATATATATATATATATATATATATATATATATATATATATATATATATATATATATATATATATATATATATATATATATATATATATATATATATATATATATATATATATATATATATATATATATATCAGTGTTGTAAAAGTCGACCTAGGCGGCCGCCTAGACGCTAGGCTGACGGATTCTGCCTACGATTAGTGCTAGGCGGTCAAGTTAGACGGATTTGGTCAACGGCGGTCAAAATCGGGTTTTGGCGGGTCTGGGCGGTAAAATTTTAAAAAAATTTCAAATTTCCAAAGTTTTCAACAATTATCAAATTTATCAAAAAAAATTCAAAAATTTTAGATTTTTTAAATCTAAATTTAGAAATTTAGAAATTTTCAGAATAATATATATTGTATATTTTATTATATTAATAATATATATTTTATTTAATTAGTAATTTCAATTTTTAATACATGTAAAAAATATGATAATCGGTGGGTAAGTTACGATTATTGATGATTAAAATTGTTAAAAATATCATTAATTAGTCTAAACATTCTAATGTTTGATGACTTACATATTTAAACACCTAGATTTGTCATTTTTTATGCTTATTTATTAATTTTATAGAAATATAGGTAATATTAAAATTTTAAAAAATAAATACAACTCTGGCTAGGTGCCGACTAGTCCTAGGCCCCAATCGACCACCCGACTACCGCCTAGCGACTTCTACAACATTGATATATATATATATATATATATATATATATATATATATATATATATATATATATATATATATATATATATATATATATATATATATATATATATATAAAATCAAAAAACACCACCTAACCGCAGAACCATATTTGTAGTCGTAAGATTAGAATACACTCAAAAGGGTATGATGATGAAAAATATAACAACCAAATGAAATTCCTAAAATATAGGAGCATCAAATGTTACGTGATTTTATTAATTCTAGTGTTGAAACATATGTTTATCTATGAACAAATGTTCATATTTAAACATATGTTAATCTATGAACATATGTTCGTTATTGAACAACGCTCCTATATAAAAACACGTAAGCAGAGAGAAAATATGTTTATAGATGAACATATCTTAATAGTTGAACATATATTCATAGATAAACATATCATTACAACATGAAATTTCTTTATGATTTACGGTATTGTTTATTTATGAATATATATGTTCATTGATGAACATCGTTTCCTATAGTGCTTTCAATGATATATGTTTTCATAGTGAAATTAATAAAATCACGTAATATTTGATGCTGATATATTTTAAGAATGGGTAAAAAAAACCCAATATGCATTGCCTGTGTATGATTCCTTATATTAAGTGCATACTTTCTTAGTGCGTTTATTTTAATCTAATAAATTAATATAATGATCCAATGTTTATTATAATGGTTCTGCGGTTATATGGTGATGTTTGGTTATATATCAAACCTTCCTCTCTCTCTTTGTTTCTCCCTCTCCCTCTCCCTCTCTCTCTCTCTATATATATATATATATATATATATATATATATATATATATATATATATATATATATATATATATATATATATATATATATATATATATATATATATATATATATATATATATATATATATATATATATATATATATATATATATATATATATATATATATATATATATATATATATATATATATATATATATATCTATACCATATATAAACCATATATAACTTACAAGTATCTTAATGCATAAAGTCTTAAATTTAAGACATTTTGTACAAGCACTTCAATGCATGAAAAAATTACACGACATTCTCTAAAATGAGCGGGCTGTTCAAAATTTTGGAGCTTCTGTTCAAAATTTGAAACCTAAAAAGCAGACCCGTCCTGTCCGTCATTTCGTTTCCACAACACCATCACCCTCTCTCTCTCTCATTCCTCCCTTTCTGTATTTCCTTAAAAAACGATCGTCACCGCCGCGAGCTACAACCATGAAACCATTGAGACCATCGATTTACAACGACACTACCATCGAAGCACCTCCAACAGACCACTGCCGTCCCCACCTTCCACTATCTCCTCCATCAACACCGCCGATTCAGGTTCCCTATCACAGTTGGGCACATCACAAACTGCATACCACCACATCAGTTCCAACCGTTAGAAACCCTAATCGCAGCACCGTCTCACTGTCGTCTCCATCATCATAAAGTTCTTTGGTGATATTTTCCTCATTTTTGTTTGTATTTCTTTATGGGTTTAGACCGTAGATCCATACAAATAACATCATCCGGCTTCAAATAACCCCAACCAACTCTCTATGCCCAGAGTCGCATTCATTTTTCTACTAATAATCAATTTCAAATCCTTAAAATAGCCTCTCACGTTTCCTTTGGTCACTTTCTATTGCAGGTTTAAGTTTCTCGAGGTAAGTTGGTATTTCCTTTGTTCACTCTCTATTGCAGGTTCAATCTCTACATGTGGGCATTTATCTTTCTCCATCATCAGTGACTGATAAAAAAGATGAAAGAAATCAGTGACCCCTTTCTTTCTGGTAAAAAAAAACAAAGTCTCTTATGCTTAGATGAGTTGTTAAGGGTAAAAGATACAAATCCATTACTGGTTCTTTATTATTTTTTTCCATGTTCATCTTGTATGCTAATCAATTTCGGATTCATATGGTGTTGACAGTTTTAGTATTTTTGGAGTTGGGTTGAAGGTTGGTCGTTTTTGCCCTTGGTGGGATCTGGGTCCGCAGTCTTAAAATTAAGACAGTGCAATCTCTCATTACACAACTCACGCTATAGCGGAATAATGGGTCGACAAACATTGAATCTCCAGTCTTTAACCCTTTGAATCGTCACAAATTCTGTCCGTTTTTTTAGTATGTAATTAGGGTTCTTTTAGAATGGAATTAGGGATTTTTACTTCTTTAATGTTGACTGATTTCCTTTAGTGAATAACATTGTGTTTTGGGGTTTGTAGAGCACAATGATCTTGAGATTTGCAAAGCTTCATTCGGATGGTTAATTTTGTCTCTTCTTTCTGATGCAGAAGTTAGGCTTGCTGATTTAAGCAGTCTAAACTTGGAATGGATCTAAACAGGGAATGTAAGTATCTCATTTCGGTTTTGTTAGCTTTAGTTTCGGTTTTGCAAAAAAATATTTATTTTGTTTTTGATTGTTTCCTGATTAATACGAATCTTGCTTACAAACATCGATTACATAACCATGTTTCAAATTGCAACTCCAATACAGCTTTTGCAGGTAGAAATATCAATTTGTTGTAAACTGATTATGTTGTTTCTCTTTTTATGTTTAGTGGTTTGGGAAATTTTAAACTACGCAGTATGTTGCTGTTGTTTTATTTATTTATTATAAAATTGAAAACTTTTTCAGTTTTGGTCCTAATATCAATGTTTCTTATCATATTACTGTGTATCCTTTTCTTTTTCCAGGAACCTACGGTAAAGAGAGTATGTTTACAGTTTACCATTAATTGCTTATCTTGAAGTGGTAATTACCTCGTGCATTAAAATGATATTAAAGTCCTATTTTCAGTTAGATTTTGACTGATGTTTAATACTATGATTTTGTTATGCAGGAAAGCTTCAAGATCAGAGTTTTTTTGGGTAAAGAAGGTAAGAGGGCATGTATCTTTGTGTGTTTTTTGATGTAAAGAAGCCTCATGATCAATCTTTTGGGGTTAAGCTTCATTACTATGTTTTTTAAATCAAATGTTAATGGTAATATAGGTTTTCAATTTTGGTTCTATAATCAAGTTTTCAGCCATCTGTTCTCAAAGTGGTTAGAAAGGTAATAGCATCGGGACCAAAGTTGTCAGAAATGTAATAGCATCATACTTTAAACATTTTTCTTTATAATTTACAGGTTAACATTATCTATATAATGCAACTACAGAGATGATGGCCGTGACATGGCCAGCTTTTGCACATATGCATCCTTTTGCTCCTAGCAAACAAGCACAAGGCTGTCAGGTAATTAATCATATCGTTCTTTTCACTTTCACTTTTTTAAAACTCGAAAAAGCAAACAAATCCATGGTGTTTATTCAAAGAACTTATGGAATTTACATCTAAATTAAACACCTAGATCATGAAAAAGATTATTAAACATGGGTGTACATTTGATGATAATTAAACAGGGGTTTGCTTGAATGTAATTTACATCTAAATCTTGTGGTGGGATCCATTAATTTTATTGACAAGCTGTGAGGCTCACTGCCAGATCACTTTCCTTTACATTTTTGACCCTAATCGATCTTAGTAAGTCCTAATTGGTTTTTAAATTTAAACATGAAAGACTGGATTAAGAAAGCTTTGACTTTAAAGAAATTTGTTTGAGATGGCATGGATTCATAGAAATTTCTCTACAGCAAAAATAAGTATTCCAATTTTTATTAGTTTGGTATATGATCCAATTTTTCTGTTTTAATTTTATTTTCATAGCAATATACATTTGGCTTTTGTCAAATATAGCAGCATGCTTTCTCTTTGTGTTCTGCCAATAGCAACGTATTTCAAGGTCTGATTCCTTTGTTGGATTTGCAGGTTAAAGAATAAATATTAAAGCAACATACATTGTCTTTTAAGGTCTCATTATTGTGTGTAGGCTTATTGCTCAAAAGCATATATGTACTTAAAACATATCATTGAAAAAGAAATTTATTTGACTTTCAAAAGTTATATATAAACTTTAATTTGTAACCTGTTATGCAGTAATTGACACTTTTTCATTGTATGTAGGCTTATTTCTCAAAACCATATGTATGTCCTAGCTTTGAAGTCCAAGTTTTTCGGATTTTCAAAATTTGAAAACTTTGAAATTTTTGAAACTTAGCTCCCGCCCAAGCTTTTCGGATTTTCGAAATTTGAAATTTTTGAAACTTGGCTCCCGCCCAAGCTTTTCGGATTTTCAAAATTTGAAAACTTTGAAAATTTTGAAACTTAGCTCCCGCCCAATTTTTCGGATTTTCATAAATTGAAAACATAGAAATTTTTGAAACATAGCTCCCGCCTAAGTTTTCGGATTTTTCAAAATTTGAAACTTTGAAATTTTTGAAACTTAGGTAGCGTTTGGTTCACAGAATGTTTATGAAGGAATTGGAATCTGTGAAGGAATTGGAATCTGTCAGGAATTGGAATCCAATTCAATATTATGTTTGGTTGACAGGAAATTGAATTGGAATCCAATTCCATTTTCTGTTTGGTTGGAAGGTAAAGCAATTGCAATCTATGTAAATTCACAGATTTGCTCTCATTGCAACAACTTTAATCCAACAAAATCATGAGTACAACAGCTTAATCCAACAAAATTAGAGCCATTAAAATCGGGGAAACTAACATCAAAATCAGTTATGTTATCATCAAAATAACTTTGCTCTACAAAATCAGCAGAGAAAGAATCGAAATCAGGAACAAAATCATGAGTACAATTTCAAAATAACTTTACTCCACAAATTAGGGAAGAATCGAAATTAGGAACAATTGATCCAGTGGACGACTTGAAACCACAAAGTTCAGGGAAGAAGTAACTCACTGATAATCACACCCGCAATGATTTTTTGTGGAGGAATTAAGACCAGCGACGGACGGTTCCTGACGGGGAGCTGTAATCAACGATAGAGAGAGATAGAGTGAGATAGAGAGAGAGGAAGATGGATGAACAAATCAAACTCGCCTCTTCCGATCAGAATCTACGAACACATTGGAGCCGATGTGTGATATGTTTGAAATCAGCAGTCTATTAACCAAACAAGATTACGAGGTGCGTGAGTGAGAGAGCTAGACAGAGTGTATGTGAGATGGAGAGAGAGAGAGAGAGAGAGAAGGGAGACGGAGGAAGAAACCGATCTCACCGGTGATGGAGGCGGGATGTGGGTGTCGAGCAGGAAAGGGTACGTCCGAATTGTGATTCACGTGAGGAGATAGGTTTAAAAGAGAAATGTTTTCAGGGGTAAAGAAGTAATCAGCCACATTCCCTTTTTCATGGAATTTAATTCCTTCCAGATATCGATGGAATTAATTCCCTCTATTTTGATGGAATTTTAGCCCCTTAAAAGATTCCAATTCCCTTGTAAAGCTTGAACCAAACACAACATTTCGAAGGAATTGGATTCCAATTCCTTCCAATTCCTTCGAATTCCAGCGAACCAAACGCTACCTTAGCTCCCGTCCAAGTTTTTCGGATTTTCAAAATTTGAAAACTTTGAAAATTTTGAAACTTATCTCATGCCCAAGTTTTTCGTATTTGATGAAAGTAAATTAATCCCTGCAAGGAAAGTGTTCACGTAAATGAAATTAATCACCGCCCGCTGCATTGCGCGGGTATGCACCTAGAAAATGTGATGCAAAACTATACTTCCAACATCCACCAACTAACAAAACTAGATCAACAATAGCAACAAACTAACCAAACTAAAGGAAATGTGATGAAAAACTATACTTCCAACAGCCACAAGCCAGCAACTTTGAAAAAAGATAAGAATTGAATCCAAGCAAACAAGCTGAAAATATCAAAGGGGTATTTTCGTCCAAATCCGGAATAGCACCAAAAACCAACATCAAAACCACCGACTGAAAACCCATGGAAGATCTCTTCAAAGAAAGATTACCACCGGAGAGAATTATAGCACGCGAACATCTGATTGAGAGTACGAACAAGAACAATAAATTTCGCCAAAAACAAAATTGCACCAGTACAGAATATTCTGTATTAAAAAATGTATCTATCATTCATTTATTGTATTTTGCAGGTATATTAAAGTTGATTGATTAATTTGGCTGCTTTGAGAATAACTTCATTTTAGTTAAATTATCCCATATGTCCCTCTTGAATTCAAATGTTTCTATATTCATGTTGTTTGACCGTGGACTTGCTGTTTTCCCTTCAAACAGTTTAAACTTTCATACAACACCTCATGCTCTCATACAAAAAAAGAACTTTCATACTTCCTTAAACCCCCACCCCCGTGCGGCAAATCTGAAACCCAAAACCTAACTCGTAGTCGCCGAAACGAAACAATATGCTACCGCTGCATTGCGCGGGTACGCAGCTACTATATATATATATATATATATATATATATATATATATATATATATATATATATATATATATATATATATATATATATATATATATATATATATATATATATATATATATATGTGTGTGTGTGTGTGTGTGTGTGTTTTTGTGTGTGTATGTATGTGCACGTGTGGGTCTAATAGATTCAAATGGGTAGGAATGGGGTTGGTGTGTGTGAGGGTGGGGGGTTGTTCTATTTGTTGGAGTGCACACATGTAGAAAGCAACTGGAGCAGAGGTTTTAGCACACATCTCAAAGATTTCTAGCTTCAAAATTTGTGATCAAAGATGGAGATATTGTATTCAGGCAAATGTTGAGGAACACGAGATACACCAAGTGGTATTGGTGGCCTAATTTTTTGGTTTTCGAATTATCCAACATTTTGATCAGGTACTGAATATTAATTACAATAGTTATTGCTGTATAAATAAATATAAGTAATAGTTATATATATATATATATATATATATATATATATATATATATATATATATATATATATATATATATATATATATATATATATATATATATATATATATATATATATATATATATATATATACTAGTTGTAAAACCCGTGTATTACACGGGATGATACAAAAAAATTATTAATTAAGAATATCTAAACATTAATAATTTTACATAAGAATTTTGTTTGTGTATCGTGACATTTTGCCTTTGATTTTTACTATTACGACTTTGTATTTTGATAAATATAATTGATTATGAGAATGTCATCGATACTAAAATCAAATTCACTATTATGATTAGAATTGTTCTTCAAAATATTATGACGTCAATTGTCTCTTTATTGTCTCCCAAATTATTTTACACATTAAAAAATAATATGATATTAAAAAACAATTATTTTTGAAATTGAATGATAATAATTAATTTTGAAATTAAATGATAATTAAACCGATCATTAATGAGTTAGAAACGTTTCAAACCAATTAGTTTTTTTTAAGAAATTTAAAATTATGAGAAAATGACATGTGGAAAAATGAATATGGTGATGACATGTGGCATTGAGTTACTTATTTATTAGGATAAGATATATATATATATAAACTATTATGTAATGATAAAAAAAACCGGGGCATGACGATTATTTCTGTGCAACTTTATTAACCGGGAATTTAACTGATAATATGACTGTTTAAAGATTGAAGGACCGGTCTAGGACTAAGAGTCTAAGACTGATTCATAGTTATTGATCTCGTCCAGTCTCTTTAGGACCAGTTTTAAAACAGTTAAAGGAAATGGTTTTAGTTTTGGATGGTTTTGCACATGTCTAAGTTGGAGTGTAGATTACGCTTAGCTTATAAATAGCTACTGTAGCTTTCATTGTTTTCTAACCTAAACTTACAATTAACTGGGATTACATATTTTATCTTGGTTTTAGTACATACAATAAAGAACAATTTATCATAAATAATTACAAATATATATAGATAGATATAGACATATGTGCACACATACTGATACAACAGCCAGTTGGTTATAATTTTACCAGACCGTGTTATACGTTATGATTCCCAAAGGGTAAACTCTAATAAACGTCACGAAGTAATTCTGTCACTTTACTGACCTTTCGAGAGTTAGTAGAGTTTACTTAAGTAAGAAGTGTTTTGTCATAACCTTGAAATAAGCCCCTAATTTCATGGCGCTTGTATTGATGGGAATTTGGCACGGTATTTGGGACCTCACGTGAGGGTTTGACTGTTATTTTGATTCAGTTCTTTTGACATAATGCTAAAATACTGGAATATGTTGTCGGCCAGAGTGCTTCACTCTTACCAATATTCCTATAAAATATATAAATACATTTGCTAAATATAACATTAAACTTAAAATTTAACAATTTACAACAAAAAAACCGATAGATATACATATGAGGTTCGATATCGAAGGTTAAGATTCATGTGTGTGTGTTTTATACAAAAGTGAACTTTAATCTTGCAAGAGCAAACTATATACGAGTATAAAATGTGTCCAATTTGGTTTAAAATGATACAAATAATCTCAGTTGCATTTTTAATATTTAGAGTTTTGGTAATCGGAGTAAATATGGGTTTAGGAATGGGAAAAGTGTGATGGTGATGCATGAGAGTATGGTTTGGTGGGGGCAAGACATGGTGGCGGTTCGTGACGGTGTCTCATGGTGGACCTTAATGTGAAATATGTCTAAATTCAGGTTATGAGATGCACTTTACAAATTAGACTTATGATAAGTTCAAAGACTAAGGGTGGACACGATCCTTCTTTATGTTCAACCCAAAACTGGTTCAAGAACCCGCTAAAGCCACAACTTTTCAGTGCCGCTGCCCAATGACGGAGCCGGCCCGGAAGTCAAGAGGGATCCGTCATACATAAAAAGATTAAATGAAAAAAAAACCCCTTATTATTTTTCTGAAGATTTGAGATTTTTTTGGACCATTTAAGTAAAAGATCATATAAAATAAAGGATATTCATCAAAAATGGATGCCAAAAAGGGTTGTTTAAACTAAATGGAAATATTTAAAGGGTTTTTTTAGTAAATTACGGAGTGGGACCCAATTTTAAGTGGGGTCCATGCACCCCAATTGTTATATACTGCCTCCGCCACTGCCGCTGCCATGTCGGAAACGTTGTAAGGGTGGACGGAGTAGAAGCCAGTGAGGGGGGTTTAGGGGATCGAAGGTTCGTGAAGCCGCTTGGAGTCGAAGGCAAAGAAGGAAAAGAAGGCAGTGGGTTGGAGGCGGTGGAGGTTCAACGGTTTCACGACGAAACCACTCCCCCACCATGTGTCGGAGGCTGTGGAAGTCGGACGGCTTCTACTCCATCCACCCTAACAACTATATATGAAGCGATAAACTTTTAGTTGTATGTTTATCAACATATTTTTAATAATCTATTGCACATATATGATTTTATAACTATGTTTTGTCATTATCAATCTCTCTCTCTCTCTCTCTCTCTCTCTCTATATATATATATATATATATATATATATATATATATATATATATATATATATATATATATATATATATATATATATATATATATATATATATAAACAAATAATTATCTCAAGATAAGTAAGAGGAGTAAACTCTTAAATTATGTATTGATGCTACCTGATTGAGATCAAAGAAGACCCACTATGTCTGTAGGTGATGCCCTTACCCATCACTTACAAAATGACTTGTACACCTAATGTACCTACATGTATAATTGTATATTATACACTTAAAACTCTTTCCTAACCCTTTCAATCCCCAACCCCCCCCCCCCCCCCCCCCCCTCCCCAATCCCACTATATAAACAATCTCCATCCATCATGTTCTACCAAAATATTCCAA
>CM042010.1:28803593-28843593 GCA_023525715.1 Cichorium intybus | reverse complement strand
CACAATTTCTACTCTTCAATCCTTTTTTTATGTGAACCATAAAGGCTTCAATCACATATCCCGGGCCATTAAGCCCAACCGCCTCCTAGCCACGAAGGCTGATATATGTTGGACAATTAAGTTCAATCTTCTAGCCACGAAGGTGGTTATATGTTGAACAATTAAGCCCCATCTCCTAGCCACGAAGGACATTATATATTGGACAATTAAGCCCAATCTCCTAGCCACGAAGGCCGTTATATGTTGGACAAGTAAGCCAAATCTCCTAGCCACGAAGGCCGTTATAAACCATATAGGTTCCTACAATATGAATCGGGTTATGTAACACCCGGCTTTTAGAATAAAAACACCCCTGAAAATTTTTCATTTTTAACCAAGGTTTCAGGACATAAAACCATAAACAAAGGGGTATATTTTTAATAAAAACAGGTATAAGTGTATCAAGGAGTATACAATTATAGTAACCTCCATATAAGTCGGGCTGCTACTGACAACATCTACAAGTCCACTTCTTGAGTCACGGACTTTATCCTTACCCTTATCAGGGTTATGCTAACCTGCAGGGACATTTAACAAACGGTTTGAGCTACAAAGCTCAGTGAATAATCGTATCTGCAAATAACACGTATAAGAATACATTCATATATAATTTCCTATATATGATAAATCTATTAACCGTATATCTCTGTCTGGATATCGGTTCCAAACGCCTAGCCGTTCTGGCTAACCATATATGTCTTAGGATTGCACATCCTATCGCATAGTCTTACAGGTTGTTATTTGCATACATTTGTCCCATATTTCTTAGTCATAATTGACCGCATCGTATTTCATGGCTATTTAAGTCGCACCCTGTGTCATAGCTATATAAGCCGCACCAAAACATTTTCAATATATAAATCATAGCCCGCAGGCCGCACCAGCTGGGTTTAATAACCCGATATCATAGCCAAAAGGCCGCACCATGTTCCTGTAACAATATCATAGCCGTATAGGCCGCACCAGTTGGATATAGAATCCAATATCATAACCATAAGTGGCCGCACCATCTATTATCAGTTTATTTCAAAATCAATCATGGCTCACGGGTTTACCCGCTATTGCCTAGACTCACGGCTCCGTTCTTGTCATCGCAATGACTCACGGCTTATCCGGTATTGCCTAATTAAAGTGGACTCACAGCTCCGTTCTTGTCATCGTAATGACTCACGGCTTATCTGGTATTGTCGCATTACGGTTTATCTGTTTATTGACTCACAGCTCCGTTCTTGTCTTTCTCAGACTCACGACTTATCTGGTATTGTCTTTTCAATGCGTCTGTAAACTGTCAAGTTTCGTCCCCTGAATCTGTTTCAATCTGCAACAGTTCAATCAACACATATCATATGTGATATCAGTGAGATTACTCACCTGGATGCTAGCTGCATTTAATTCCCGGTTGTTTCTTGCCTTTGCGTGCACCACAACCATTTTGTCCCATACCTATATATTCATTTATATACCAAATGATAATAGGTTAATAATCATTTCAGTTGACTCTAATACATAAGAGTCCAATATTATGGAACTATAAACCATCCCTAGATGATAAACTTTCCATTTACCATCTTTTTATGAATTTTACTATTCACCGAGGCATTCGAATCGATCTACAGTGCCCCCGAGGGGTCGAAAACTCAATATAAAAATTTTCCCAAACTTTTCAGACCATAACGAGCCTACGGTTCAATTTTGAGCTAAATCGGACAAGCCAAACAAAAGTTAGCGTTTCTGATTCCCTGTCTGGTGGGCGCACTGCGCCAGGTATCAGGCGCACTGCGCCTGGGCGCACCCCGCCCTGATCCTGGGCACACTGCGCCCTGCGCCTGGGCAGTCTCCTGATCAGTCGCGATTTGTGCACTGTAGCACGCAGTTTTGGCCTATTAAGTCCTTAATCCAGTTCTTAATCGTATGGGGTTTGTTCCTAGGCTAAAACCTTCTATTAAGACAAGGTTTTCAACCATTAAAACCCACTCAATCAATCAAGGAAGAATTAGGGTTCTTAGTTCCAAAAACCCCAAAACTTCAAATTCATCAATAATAGCAACCTACTTCCATATTCTTGAATTAAGTCCTTTTAGCATGACTTATTGGAAGCATTAGGCTATTACAACACATAATTCATGACTGAAATTTCAGTCATCATATTCCTCAAGTGAAGAACACACAAACCTAGGTTAGAAATTCCAAGAACTAACCTTAATTGCTTGAAAACTTCAATTCCAAGCTATGCCTTCAACTTCTAGCTTTAATTTTCAAGAAAGCTTCCAAATTTTCTGCAGAAATCGCACCAAGGATCCTCTCCCGTTGCTGCACAAATGGCCAGTCAAAGAAGAGAGTCAACCCTTCTATTTATACTTCCAAACTTTACAATTTTAGTCCCTAAGTTCCATTTCTTGAACTTTTGGCACTAATATCAAGTTTTATCACAATAAACTTTCTTTTCTTATGCTTTTGTCACAAGCAAACAATATTTTTACATATTTGGTCCTTCACTTGGTCAAATGACCAAATTACCCCTTTTATGGTAAAATGACCAAAAATCAGTTTTTATAACATTTTAAGTCCAAAACTCAAAATATTATTTCAAACCAAATTCTTTTCTGTCCAAAAGACCAAATTACCCTTCTAAGGTAAAATGACCAATTTACCCTTTTTATTATATTTACATAAAAAGAGTGTCTTGGCGTTACAGGTTATTAACCCAATTCCTCGGCCACTAAGGCCAATATGTGAAATCAATCCAAATCATAAGGATTCAATCAACATGTATCACACGAGACGTAATATAGATTACTCATCTGGTTTTGAAGTCATGTATAATCCTAGCTAACACAATCTGGTTGGTATACAGTGTTTCTTCAGCATTTTCCAACACCTACATGACCACACACATACCACATATAGGTAAATACCTTGTATTTACACAATCATAGCTTGGAACTTGATCACCATGGTTAGGGTTTGGTATTAGGATCCTTCTATACACATAATTCATGTGCTACTTGCCTAAATCTTTGTTAATTACAGGTGGCTTACCATCACCACCTGGAACTAACTCATTCCCAAGCAAACTAACCATTCAATTTGAGCTAGAACATGGAATCTTACCTTCAAGAAGCAAGATATCGATTCCTACTTCAATTCCTCGAGTTCTAGACTTCCAATTCAACTTCTGGAGGTTTTAGGGGTTTTTCTAGGGTTTGAAAGCTTTTTGGTTCGAGAATTTCCTTTCCCAAATGAATAAAAACTGCATTATAAAAAGTTCACATGCACACTTAACGTCTCTAAGCACACAGTTAGCGACTCTAACTGTGGCTGCACGACACGTGTCGTTTTTTACACGCCCCGTTTGAACCTACTATCCACCTCCAATGCATTTCTACATGACCCATGTGGGTCTGAAAGAGTTTCGGATCAGTTTCTAACCCCTTTTTACACGACCCATGTAACCTCTTTTTGGCATTTTCAAGGTAAAACTTCATCCAAAAGAGTTTCTAATCATCCTAACACATATAACAACATACTTAATCTTAATTACACTAAGTTTAACAGAAAAACACTTACCAAAAAGTAACATGGCGTTACAAATATCCTCTGAATAAAACTGTTACAAAAAAAAAAGAAGCCTGAAACATCAGAACCCCCCAGCCCAAAGAACCAACCCAAAAAGAAAACAAAAAAAGCTATTGTCGAATCATCATCTAGTTCTGAAAAAACCTCATATGAACCCAAAATACAAGAAATTGAAGATACTGACGATTAACAACAATCACCTCCCCATGAAACCAAGTTCCATTACCACCACGTACAGAAGAACCAACCACTTCTGTTGTTTACACAATAGAAGTTCCACCCACCTCATCTGTACTGACCACCACAGAACATATCACCTCTTCTGTACAAACCTTAGAACCTGTTGTCTCTTCTACACCAGTTTCAACCACTGCTCCTATTTCAGAACCCATCTCCACTACTGAAGTACTCACCTCCACTATAGCTCCAATCTCCAAACCCATTCTTACTTCTACTTCCACAGTGGGTTTCGACACTACTCTTCTACCATATCGAACCCCACCTTTATCACCAATGAATAACCCTGTTTTAGAGGGAATCTTTGGAAATGTGATTACATCTTCTTCATAACCACCGCCAGCATCCGAAGAAGAAGTTGAAATCTTTCATATGACCCTTCTACAACTCGATGAAGAAGATGACACTCAGCTAGATGACAATGATCTGATATCTATACGGCAATACAAGAATCTCAACCCTAAGCTTAATTTTCTTCTGAAATATCAGACCGGATTTGATCTTGAAGGTTCTGAAGAACCTTTATCCATGGCAGAGGTCTGTGATCGTGTAAGGGTTTCCCACCGAATCCCCGAAGATTCAGTTGAACAATTAATTGCAGATTCAGAGAAGAGAGTGCTGGAGAAGCAGACTCAGTTGCATACAGAGGTGCAAACCAAAATTGATGCTGCCATTCTGAAGTTTGAGACTTTGTTTTTTGATGTCCAGAAGTCCTTTAATAATATTTGGGAGGAAAATAGGTCCTTTAATCAACAATATAACTCACAGACTCTAAAGAACTCCATGATGCCCAAGCCCAGACCTTTGATCTCAGCAAAGAATCACCGGCTTCAGCATTGGAGGGCTTCACAGCAAAAATCCAACACAACAATGAACTTATAATCAATATTGCTCTCACAGATCTGGGAAGTTATCTCCAACCTTTGATACTTTTTTCGTCTCGCCTGCCCAGACCTCAAGCTGCCAAATCTGGACCATGTCCATGTGTTCCGACCGGCCCTATGTTTCGATCCTCACAAGGGAGAGAAGCGTCTAGTTCGTGGTCTAGTGCCTCATCAGCTGTGATGACATCTACCACATCAATAATCTCTACAACAACAATAATCCAACCATTGGCCTCATTTGGCTCGTCACGCCCTCCTATTCGCCCTCCAATGCTAAATCCGAATGTGACAAGAGGAGTGGTGATTAGTTCAAGACCCTTGTTCGCCACGATCACTTCTACAACTTCGAGGTCTGCTGGTTCGGCATCTTAGGACAAGGGAAAGATAAAAGTTGTCATACTGAGTAAAGATGAGAAGAAACAAAAAAGCTTGAGGAACAGGAGAAACTAAGGCAAATCAACTCGAGTGCCTTGGGCAGGATACGTACCACTCAAGATCTTCTCCCTATTGACAAAACATGGAACTCCGAGACCATCGAATTCATTGGATTTGTTGATTTT
The DNA here is from genome assembly GCA_023525715.1 of Cichorium intybus. Taxonomy (NCBI): domain Eukaryota; kingdom Viridiplantae; phylum Streptophyta; class Magnoliopsida; order Asterales; family Asteraceae; genus Cichorium; species Cichorium intybus. Next base: position 28,838,297 of record CM042010.1, on the reverse strand, counting down.
GAAGTTTACAATAACTCGCCCTTGAAAAGCTTTGTCATCTCTAACACTAAAGATATGTAGCTTGACCTTCCATACTCCAAAACTTTTGCCTTCTTCTAGTTTGTCACAAAAGTATCACCGAGCAGTGAAACTGCTTTCAGACATATACATATTAGCTTACATGCCCACCTAACTCAAGAACCACAAGCTGTCAGGAGTTTGAAGAAGATTTTGACGATCATGTCAATGTAATTGGGTGACAACTTTGAGAACAAATTCTAGAATATCAACTACGTAGTCCTATGGGGTGAAGACGAAGAAGTTTGGAAGTTCGGCATTGCTGTATTCCCCATTATGAACCCGCATGACTTCATAGTAATGACCGAAATTCTCGATAACCCACCTCAAAATCTGTCTTCCTCTCTTTGCACCTTCACTTTGGCTAAGAAGCACATTATATAATTCCTCAAATTCTATATATAACTGTTGGAAAAGTATGATGCAATCATTGCAAAGGAATTAAAACAATCAATCTCTTCCCCAAATCACAGGCTTGACGAAATAGAAAAATATTTAGATGGGCAGATTGTTGATGATCCTTGGGGAATTGTCTACATTGGGAAGTTGCCATCAGGTGAACCATCTAGAAAGAAATTCTTCGTCATGGACTTCAAAGGATGATATCCTTCGGCGATATTGAGGTATCTTATACTTCGTACCTGTGGTTGTTTAAAGAATACATCTCTCGAAAGGAAAAAGATTATTGATCATTCGGATTGGTGGATGGCTGTTCGAGCATCATCCTGGAAGTTAATCCTATTCTCTGACTTTGAAAACCCTTAACTTTGAACAAAGGGGGAGATTGTAGGGATTCTTGGTTTCTGCCCATGTTTGGTCCTGTTCGTTCCAATATTAGCTCCTGCGAAGACTTGTTTTTTTGGTGAAGATTCCGAAGCCATAATGTAGAAGTTTGTTTTATCCGCTTTGCTTTTTACACGCACTGGCATGTTAGATCGTACATAGTATACTGGCATGCAGTGCACGTAGGGAGACAGTTAGTGGATATTAAATTATGGGATACGTGTCTATCTTTTTCTGTACTTTTGTTCCCCTGATTGTGTATAAATATAATGGTGAATATTGGGTCGATTAAGCTTAGTGATTAGAATACTTAGAACATCAAGCTTTGCTCATCTATGTGATTCGGAGCACGATCTTATTGTATTCAATCATATTTCAATATAAGCATTCAACACCTTGTTTATTCAATCGATCTTATAAGCTTGATTCCTACTTCTTATTGATTGTTATTTCGAATATGTTTCTTGACTTTTCAATAAATTCCCATCATGATTATCGATTTTAAGCATGAAAACCTTAAAATTTTTGTGCCCCTTCCCCTCTCCTCCCTCTATTGTCGATTTCCTTCATAAACCCTCAAAGAAAGTTGCTTGTTCAGCAAGCAACGAGCTATTCCACTGAATTAGGTGTTGAATCATTGTCTTGGTTGCGACTACATTAGAGGGGTTCAGGTTTGTGCCCTGTTCATCCTAGATATCATACATCAGATCTGCTACAGATGTAATTCTTGAACTCCACTATTAGTTTACAGTTGCAACTCGTATGTTCTTGTGATCCGTGGTGCGATACAGTTTTTGTTTTCGCTTCCGCTATGCATGTTTGTTATCTTACCGTAACCCATATATATATATATATATATATATATATATATATATATATATATATATATATATATATATATATATATATATATATATATATATATATATATATATATATATATATATATATAGATAAAAGTTCAATGGAGAACCAAAATAAAACAAGGAACCAAGGAACCAATCGTGACCGTCAGAATTCAAATGATCGACGACCGAAGATAAGGTTGTAAATTTCTTAATTGAACGCGCATGTAGCGGATAATTCCAAAAAACCCACTTCGTTATTTATTTATTTATTTATTTTTAGAGCTTATTTTTTATCAAAATAAAAAATTGAATATATCAAAATTCTTAATTTTTTATTCTCTTTCAATAGACATCCATATCAATAGCGCAAAAAGGAAAAAAAATTATTCAAAAATTTTGTTCAGATTCGCAACACTTCATCAATGTGAATCTGAACTATAACAAGTTTTATATAAGATTGTTCACATGTGAATGATCATTGAAATTATTTTTTTCAAAAATCATTGAGTATTCAATAACAACTTATGTGAATTTAAATAAACTTTTAGATTCAGGCATGAATCTCACTAAATTTTCATATTTAATTTAAGTAAATTCGTTTATATTCTTTACAATTTCAAATTTTGATAATATTCAATTGAATTAACTAAGATCTACAAATTAATTTACTTCAAATTACACTCAAATGAACAAAAAATTGCTGAAAAAATGGGGTACAATTATCATTTATATGTGAATTAATATATCTAAAACTAGATGCACGCTATTTTTAACCTTTTGATCATACACAAATGAATTAATATAGATTCACTCATCAATAGAGAACCAAAATAAAACAAGGAACCAAGGAACCAATCGTGACCGTCAGAATTCAAATGATCGACGGCCGAAGATAAGGCTGTAAATTTCTTAATTGAACGCGCATGTAGCGGATAATTCCAAAAAACCCACTTCGTTATTTTTTTATTTTTAGAGCTTATTTTTTATAAAAATAAAAAATCGAATATATCAAAATTCATAATTTTTTATTCTCTTTCAATAGACATCCATATCAATATAGCAAAAAGGAAAAAAAAAATTATTCAAAAATCTTGTTCAGATTCGCAACACTTAATCAATGTGAATCTGAACTATAACAAGTTTTATAGAAGATTATTCACATGTGAATGATTATTGAAATTATTTTTTTCAACAATCATTGATCATTCAATAACAACTTATGTGAATTTAAATAAACTTTTAGATTCAGATGTGAATCTCACTAAATTTTCATATTGAATTTAAGTAAATTCGTTTATATTCTTTACAATTTCAACATTTTGATAATATTCAATTTAATTCACTAAGATTTACAAATTAATTTACTTCAAATTGCACGCAAATGAACAAAAAATTGCTAAAAAATGGGATACAATTATCATTTATATGTGAATTAATATATCTAAAACTAGATGCACGTTATTTTTAACCTTTTGATCATACACAAATGAATTCATATAGATTCACAAATTAATGCTTAAGATTCACATGTGGATGATAAAAAAATTGTTGAAAAAGTCAGGTACAATTACTATTTATATGTGAATTAACATGTCTAAAACAAAAAACAATTAAAATTCACAATGTAAATATAAATTGTACTAAATTTGTATAGAAGATAATTCACATGTAAATAGTCATTGAATTCAATTTTTTCAATAATTGTAAATCATTAAATAATAACTCATGTAAATTTTAAAAACATTCTTAGATTCAGATGTAAATTCAAGAGAAATCACTTATATTTTTTTTACTATTTCAACCTTTTGATGTCATATACAATTGAATTAACTGAAATTCAAAATGATTTCCTAAAAATTCACATGTGATTAGTAAAAAATTATTGAATAAATCGAATAGAATTGTCATTTATATGTGAATGAATATATCTAAAACAATACAGTTCAGTTCAGATTCGCATGGTGAATCTGGACGAACTTGAAGTAAAAAAAAACCAAAAAAAATTGTATATCAATATGGATGTCTATTTATAGAGGATGAAAAATTATGAATTTTGGTTTTTGTAGTTTTTTTTTCCAAAAAAGAATAAGCTTAAAAATTAAAAAAAATAAAAACGAAGTGAGTTTTTTTTCTATAATCCTCTACATTTGCGTCTAACTAGTAAATGTACATCCTTTTTTCTGGCCGTCGATCTTTTGCAATCCGACCACATGATTGGTTCCTTGGTTCCTTGTTTTAAATTGGTTCTCTATTGAACCCAACCCTATATATATATATATATATATATATATATATATATATATATATATATATATATATATATATATATATATATATATATATATATATATATATATATATATATATATATATATATATATATATATATATATATATATATATATATATATATATATATAGAGTTAGGTTCTTGTGAGAACCCAAAAAACCATGAGATCTTGAGAACCCTTTATGGACCCTTAGATCAAAAAAATTAAGGGTTAAGATGCAACGGTGGCAGTTTTGTAATTACTATCACTTTCAATGTCACATTTGCCTTTTTTAAAAAGAGTTTAGGGGTAATATAGGTATGTAAAAACGGAGTAATTGCTATTAAATAGGAAACACCCGAATATCTCCCTTAAAATGAGCTTCCAATAGTCTCTCTCCTATATCTCTCTTCCGACTCTTTCTTACCCCTCTCTGTCTCTCCTTTTTTACGCAAACTACTACTGCTAGGGTTCTTCATCTGATCTTGCTTTCATCTGCTACTGTCGATGATGAAGGTTCTGCTCCGATTAAGGGTGAACGACGGAGATTCCTAAATAAATTCCAACCTATTTCAGGGGAGAAATCCCTTCATCGGACGAATCTCTTCCTTCTTCAAGATTCGGCGACGTAGGAAGAACACGATACTCTCACGCCTTCCTCACCGTGCGACTCGAGACAATGGTCTGGGATAACTAACGTCCCTCAGTCATACCCAAAAACACGATTCAGGTATGTTCATAATAACAATTATGAAGTTTTGGGCAATTTGTGACGGTACATTGCCGTTCAAAAAATTTGGCAGGGTACACAAATCTAACATTCGTCGTTTAGCAGCCAATCATTAAAACCAAATTGGTTTTTGGAAAAAATTACGGACAATTGCTAATTACATTTTTTAAGTTGTGTATACTGCCAAAGGATTATCCAAACCTGGACGAAATGCCATGGATTTGAAAATATTTGCGGTGAATGAATCTCATTTTGGAACCCTTCTAATCCATTATTTGTTTTCTCTTATTTTTATTGATTTCAACCGATATAAACCTACAACTTAAAATATTATGTTTTCTATACTCTCTCAATTATAACATTTATTTTAAATTCTTTATCGAGTTAATAAAATTGAGATTGTAATTGACATTTCCCTAAAAACATACAAACTCATTGTTTTGTTTTAAAATGCAAGACGCCGTCGGTAGAAGAAGACTAAAATAAAACGAAATTAATTTTGAATAACCTGTTTTATTAAAATATTGATTCTTACTAGTTTATATACATTTGCTCGCCATTATATTTAATTAATTTATACCATTATGAAATGTGATTAACAAATACTCAACATGATTCACATTATTTGTGAAGGTCAAATTTGTAATACTATTATTGATTGAGTAATTGTATTGATTTTAACCGTAGAGCATGTATTTTGTCACCGAAGATTACTGAAATTGACAAATAAGAAATTTCTATTTCATTTATGCATATGTGCACGTATATGTGCAAATGAGCTCATGTATATAAATGTATACATGCATATAACAGTTGCATATATACATATAAATGCATATAAATGCATATATGCATAAATCCATATTTGCATACAAGTATATGCACATGTGTAAAATACATATATAAATATGTTCAGATATGTATATGTGCATATACATTTATCTGTGCATACACGTATGTGCATATGTGCATACACGTATGTGTATATACGTATGTGCATAATTTATGTGTTTTCTTGTCAAGAACTGAGATTGCAATTTTATTTCATGAACTGAAATGTTGAAACACATATGCATAATACTAGATGCACATATGCATAAACGTATCTGCATATATACATTTATATGTGCATATACATATGTGCCTAAGTGTGTGTGCGTAATTTGCATATATGCATACATATATGTGCCTATGTGCATATGCTTATATGCATATAAGTATTTTTTTTAAATATTTTTAATATGTATTTTTATTAATGTTCTTGCAGGTTCTTAAATTTTATCGAGCAAAATGAAGACATGAAAAGCGATAAAATGAAGAAACATGACAACAAAGGAATAAACAACGGAGATCTCATGCATTTTTGTTGTATTTTTTTTATATTTTATGTATGTATTGTTCAAAACAATTGTATATTATTGTTTTTAATAAATTGGATTGTTTATTATTTGTATTCAAAAATTATGAATAATAATATGTATATATGAATTCTGAAAAATATGCATATATGCACCTTTGTATTAAACTATTATACATAATAATATTTTTATATGAATTTTAAAAATATGCATATATGCACCTGCTTGCAAATACATGAACGTATATGTTTTTCTAATTCTAAAATATGATTTTTTTCTTGAATTTAACTTTTTTATTTTTTTTAAATTTTGAAAAATCTCATATTAAAAAAAACGAAAATCATGTACATTTTAAATTTGAATTTTGAATTAGATTATGCTTATTTTTAGGAATTGTAATTTTGTTGCCAAAAATAAATAAAATCAAAATTAAATGAGAATTGTAAAATGACAATCGTGCCCTTTTCTGATCTGACCAATCAGAAAGAGTTCTCAAGATCTCATGGTTTTTTGAGTTCTCAAAAAGAACCCAACCCTATATATATATATATATATATATATATATATATATATATATATATATATATATATATATATATATATATATATATATATATATATATATATATATGTGTGTATATATATATATATATATATATATATATATATATATATATATATATATATATATATATATATATATATATATATATATATATATATATATATATATATATATATGGGTTGAGTTCAACAAGGGACTAAAATTATCCATGGTACCAAGGGACCCGTATCTGTATATATACATTTATATGTGCATATACATATGTGCCTAAGTTGTGTGTGTGTAATTTGCATATATGCATACATATATGTGCCTATGTGCATATGCGTATATGCATATAAGTATTTTTTTTAAATATTTTTAATATGTATTTTTATTAATGTTCTTGCAGGTTCTTAAATTTTATCGAGCAAAATGAAGACATGAAAAGCGATAAAATGAATAAACATGACAACAAAGGAATAAACAACGGAGATCTCATGCATTTTTGTTGTATTTTTTTATATTTTATGTATGTATTGTTCAAAACAGTTGTATATTATTGTTTTTAATAAATTGGATTGTTTATTATTTGTATTAAAAAATTATGAATAATAATATGTATATATGAATTCTGAAAAATATGCATATATGCACCTTTGTATTAAACTATTATACATAATAATATTTTTATATGAATTTTAAAAATATGCATATATGCACCTGATTGCAAATACATGAACGTATATGTTTTTCTAATTCTAAAATCTGATTTTTTTTCTTGAATTTAACTTTTTTATTTTTTTTTTAATTTCGAAAAATCTCATATTAAAAAAAACGAAAATCATGTATATTTTAAATTTGAATTTTGAATTAAATTATGCTTATTTTTAGGAATTGTAATTTTGTTGCCAAAAATAAATAAAATCAAAATTAAATGAGAATTGTAAAATGACAATTGTGCCCTTTTCTGATCTGACCAATCAGAAAGAGTTCTCAAGATCTCATGGTTTTTTGAGTTTTCAAAAGAACCCAACCCTATATATATATATATATATATATATATATATATATATATATATATATATATATATATATATATATATATATATATATATATATATATATATATATATATATATATATATATATATATATATATATATATATATATATATATATATATATATATATATATATAGAGTCCGTTTCAAGGAAGAACCAATATTTTCCTAGGAACCGTAGGAACTTTTTGACTAAACTTATTTTTTCAAAAAAAATGACATAATACATCTAGTCGCTTATATTTAAGACTTTTTGTCAAAAAAAATTTGAAAAATAATATGTATACACGAAATGTGCATATATGCATTTTTTTCGCACATATGTATATGATCACGTTTCGTGCATATGTGCACATTTCGTGTATATATATTATTTTTTCAATTTTTTTTTAAAAAAGGTCTTAAATATAAGCGATTAGGTGTATTATGTCATTTTTTTTGAAAAAAAAATTTCAATAAAAAAGTTCCTACGGTTCCTAGGAAAATATTGGTTCCCATTTGATATTTAGACTATATATATATATGGGTTGAGTTCAACAAGGGACTAAAATTATCCATGGTACCAAGGGACTAATCTCGATCGTCGGAATCAAAATCATCAACGACTAAAAATTAGGTTGTAAATTTTTTACATCGACGCACATGTATAGAATTATAACAAAAAACCCACTTCATTGTTTTAGTTTTTTTAATTTTTCGACAATATTTTTTTTCAAAAATAAAAACCGAATATACCAAAATTCATAATTTTTTGTCCTCTACAAATAGACATCCATATTGATATATAAAAATAATTTTTTTTCATAAGTACAGCTCGTCTGGATTCATAATGTGAATCTGAACTGTAAAAATTTGAATATGAGTAATTATTTTACTGTTAAAATTTTTACTACTTCAGTATTACAACCATTTATAAGTAATTTACTTAATTCACAAGTGGATTTACTCATATTCACACAAAAATTTACTCATATTCACATATCAATATCATATAGTATTGAGAATTTACTTAAAAGTTTTTTACTACTTCAACATTTTAACCATTTATAATGAATTTACTCTGATTCACAATTGAATTTACTTACATTCACACAAAAATTGACTCAGATTCACATATGAATATCATATGGTATTTTAAATATACTCTGAAATATGAATTTGATTAATTTACTGAGAAAATTTTTAACACTTCAACATTTTAATCATTTATTATGAATTTACTATGATTCATAAGGTAATTCCATTCACATTCACACAAAAAACTATTCATATTCACATGACAATATTATATGCCATTGTGAATGCCAACAGTGAATAACAGAATAACAGTTCAGATTCACATGTGAATCTCAACTAGCAGAAAATTTGAATCTGAACTGTAAAAATTCTAATATGAGTAATTATTTTACTTTTAAAACTTTTACTACTTCAATATTATAACCATTTATAAGTAATATACTTTATTTATAATTGGATTTACTCATATTTACACGAAAACTTATTCATATTAACATACCAAAATCATATAATATTGAGAATTTACTTAGAAGTTTTTTACTACTTCAACGTTTTAATATTTTATAATGATTTTACTCTGATTCATAATATAAATTATTTATATTCACACAACAATTTACTCAAATTCACATATCAATATCATATGGTATTTTAAATATACTCCGAAATATGAATATGATTAATTATGTTAGCAAAATTTTAACAATTCAATATTTTAATCATTTATAATAAATATACTATGATTCATAAAGTTAATTCCATTCACATTCACATAAAAAAATTACTCAGATTCACATGACAATATCATATGTCATTGTGAATGTCAACAGTGAACATAATAACAGTTCAGATTCACATGTAAATCTCAACTAGCGGAAATTTCGAAAAAAAATCATTTTTTATATATCAATATGGATCTCTATTCGTAGAGGATAAAAAGTTATAAATTTCTATATATTCAGATTTTTTTTGATAAAAAATAAGCCCTAAAAATTAAAAAAACAAAAAAAACAAACTGGGTTTTTTTATAATCCGGTAGATGCACGTCCATCGTAAATTGTATAATCGTGTGGGTGACATTAGTCCCTTGGTACCATGGTTTATATTAGTCCGTTGTTGAACTTTTGCCATATATATATATATATATATATATATATATATATATATATATATATATATATATATATATATATATATATATATATATATATATATATATATATATATATATATATATATATATATATATATATATATATATATATATATATATATATATATATATATATATATATATATATATATATATATAGGGTTGGGTTCTTTTGAGAACTCAAAAAACCATAACATCTTGGGAACTCTTTCTGATTGGTCAGATCACAAAAGGGCACGATTGTCATTCTACGTCATTCACATTTAATGTTGATTTTTTTTATTTTTGGCAATAATAGTAACAACTCCTAAAATTATGGCTATTAGATTTGAATTTTCAAATTTAAAAAAATTCAAATTTTTATTTTCGTATTTTCGTTTTTATTTTTAAATTATTTATTCCGGATGCATATATTCATATTTTTGTGCATTTGCATGTGTATATATGCATACTCGCAGATGCATATATGCATATTTTCACAATTCATATATATATATATATATATATATATATATATATATATATATATATATATATATATATATATATATATATATATATATATATATATATATATATATATATATATATATATATATATATATATATTCGTATTTTTAATATATAAATGTAAAAAAATGAAGGACGCATTTTATTATATACAATAATATACAACTGTTTTGAACAATACATACATAAAATTTAAAAAGTACAACAATATACAACTGTTTTGAATGATACATACAAATTTATTAGAAATAATGAACGTTACATACAAAAATATAAAAAATACAACGAAAATTCATGATATTTTCATTTCTCAAATTTTCAATTTTCATTTCTTCAATTTGCTCGATAAATACTCCAAAATCTGCAATAACATTAATAAAAATTAATATACATGTATATTCAAAAACATTAAAATAAATACATACATGCATATACGCATATGAACAAATGAACATCTATTTTTACATATATATGCATATATGCATATGTGCACATATGTATTTATACGCATAGAAACATATATGCACATATGCATTTATAAAATAAATATTAAAAAAACCCACCAAAAATACTTTCATATATAGTCATATATGCAAATACACATTTATGCGCATATAAACATATATGCACATATACATTTATAAAACTACATATTAAAAGAACCCACCAAAAATACTTCCATGCATATATACACATATGCACATAGGCGCATATATGTATGCATATATGAATATGTACACCTATGCACATATGCACAAGTGCACACATGCACATGTGCATATATGCACATATATGCACATATTCACATGCGTATATGTACATATCTCATTAACTACATACCTTATTAACAGAGGACGATGTTTGTGCCTTTTGTTGAGCTGTCATTTCCTGTAAGAATTAAAAAACATATATTTGTATGATGAAAAATGTGTTTGCACTTCTATTCATAAATGTGAAGGAGCAAAATATTCACTACTAAAATTCAATACCAATCTTAATATATGTGAGCATTCTCTTCATATACAGATTCCAAATGTGACTTTCTACGTATCAGTTTTACTAGTTTTTAACTTCAAAATAATAATTTTTTGGATTAAACAAGAAAACTTATTACTACATTAAACTACTGGAAAGACAAACTACTGATATACAAATAAGTTGAAACTAATATGTGTTGTTAAGTTTGAATTTTGAAGCTCGAAGTTGGGGTTTAAACTGAAATTTGCCTCTAATCGCACAGGAAAGGAGCATATCTCAATCTCATTTTACGAACCCTATTCAAATGAAATCTATTGTTTAAAGGAAAAGAAGTGAATCTAACATTGTATGAGAATTTGATGTTCATCACATACACACTTGAGAGAATAGAAATACCTTCTGATAATCACGAGCAGCTGCAGCCATTACAATTCCAAATGCTAAAGCTTGAAGAGTCGATTTCACTGAATTGGGATCCATGTACGATAATTATATAATTTCTCTTTGTAGAAAACCTACATATTTCAAAAAGTAAAATATTCAAAACATCATGAATTGGAACATAAATCAAAGGCTAAATGGGTACACGGATCTGAAACAATGTTGAGAGTACACTATGAATATGGATTTGAAATAGAAATAACTATGGACTCCCAATCTTACCACGGATCTTAGAGTTGGTGAGAGAACTTCTACGGCCAAATCCTGGTCGAAAATCGAATGTCTTTCAAACTGGATAAAATTTGGTCGTTCCCCCAATCTTTTGCTCGAATGAAATTGAAAATCAAATGTCTTTCAAAATGGTTAAGAAGAGTGATGGGGAGATAGGAAATATTAAACTTCAGGATTGGAAATATTAAACTTCAGAAAATTCCCCAATCTATTGCTCGGATGAAATTGAAAGAACTTACTAGGATGTTGAGCTTTCCATTGAAGATAGATGATACTTTTTCTAGAAGTTGTTTGCAATCGGTACGAGAAGTTGCATCGCAGATGGATTAGTGGAGGGCGATGGTGGCGAGGGAGGACGACGGCAACGAGGGAGGCCCATGTAGGCAAGGGAACCAACGGACGGACGATGTGCTGGCCGACGGCGTAGAGGAAAGAGGAAGAACTTCCGGCGGGTGTGAAGAACAACTCGACAGACCACATTTTTCAAATGCAGGAGGCGTGATTAGGGTTACGTGATCGATTAAGAAAGATAAAGAGGGGAATACGGGAACCGCTTAAGTGATACGTGAGAGAGAAAGAGATAATTCCATTTTAATTTGCTGATTTTTAGAGATTTAATTTTAGTGATATATTTCAATTCCTATAATGTCCCTATAGGTTTTTATTCATACCAAATATACATATAGATTTGTTATTAATTACGAGAATGCCACCTTTCATCTTATCCTTTCGTTTTTTTTGATCCTGTGGTCCACAATTGGTTCTCAAGATCTCAGGGTTTTTTGGGTTCTCAAAAGAACCTAACTCTATATATATTTTGAGAACCATCTATGCCAAATGGTCAAAATTTTTGAAAAACCAAAAATATAGAGGCCTAAAACGCACATATTTAAGCATTTTCGAAAAAAAATTCCGAAAACAAATGAATTTTTTTTTGAAAAAAATTTGCACATGGCCAAAAAAAATTTGCACATGTGCAAAACTTTTTTATACGTACACTTTTTTTCAAATTTTTTTTGCATAACGCCTTAAATATATGTTAGAATGACATCCATAAAAAAAACTTGAAAAAAAGTGTACGTATAAAAAGGTTTGCACATGTGCAAACTTTTTTTTGGCCATATGCAGATTTTTTTCAAAAAAATAAGTCGTTTTTTCGGAAATTTTTTTCAGCGACCCGTATCTGTATATATACATTTATATGTGCATATACATATGTGCCTAAGTTGTGTGTGTAATTTGCATATATGCATACATATATGTGCCTATGTGCATATGCGTATATTCATATAAGTATTTTTTTTAAATATTTTTAATATGTATTTTTATTAATGTTCTTGCAGGTTCTTAAATTTTATCGAGCAAAATGAAGACATGAAAAGCGATAAAATGAATAAACATGACAACAAAGGAATAAACAACGGAGATCTCATGCATTTTTGTTGTATTTTTTTATATTTTATGTATGTATTGTTCAAAACAATTGTATATTATTGTTTTTAATAAATTGGATTGTTTATTATTTGTATTCAAAAATTATGAATAATAATATGTATATATGAATTCTGAAAAATATGCATATATGCACCTTTGTATTAAACTATTATACATAATAATATTTTTATATGAATTTTAAAAATATGCATATATGCACCTGCTTGCAAATACATGAACGCATATGTTTTTCTAATTCTAAAATCTGATTTTTTTTCTTGAATTTAACTTTTTTAATTTTTTTTTAAATTTCGAAAAATCTCATATTAAAAAAAACGAAAATCATGTATATTTTAAATTTGAATTTTGAATTAAATTATGCTTATTTTTAGGAATTGTAATTTTGTTGCCAAAAATAAATAAAATCAAAATTAAATGAGAATTGTAAAATGACAATTGTGCCATTTTCTGATCTGACCAATCAGAAAGAGTTCTCAAGATCTCATGGTTTTTTGAGTTTTCAAAAGAACCCAACCCTATATATATATATATATATATATATATATATATATATATATATATATATATATATATATATATATATATATATATATATATATATATATATATATATATATATATATATATATATATATATATATATATATATATATATATATATATATATATATATATATATGTTGAGTTCAACAAGGGACAAAAATTATCCATGGTACCAAGGGACTAATCTCGATCGTCGGAATCAAAATCATCAACAACTAAAAATTAGGTTGTAATTTTTTTTAAATCGACGCACATGTAGAGAATTATAACAAAAACCCACTTCATTGTTTTAGTTTTTTTAATTTTTCGACAATATTTTTTTTCAAAAATAAAAACCGAATATACCAAAATTCATAATTTTTTGTCCTCTACAAATAGACATCCATATTGATATATAAAAATAATTTTTTTTCATAAGTACAGCTCGTCTGGATTCATAATGTGAATCTGAACTGTAAAAATTTGAATATGAGTAATTATTTTACTGTTAAAATTTTTACTACTTCAGTATTACAACCATTTATAAGTAATTTACTTGATTCACAAGTGGATTTACTCATATTCACACAAAAATTTACTCATATTCACATATCAATATCATATAGTATTGAGAATTTACTTAAAAGTTTTTTACTACTTCAACATTTTAACCATTTATAATGAATTTACTCTGATTCACAATTGAATTTACTTACATTCACACAAAAATTGACTCAGATTCACATATGAATATCATATGGTATTTTAAATATACTCTGAAATATGAATTTGATTAATTTACTGAGAAAATTTTTAACACTTCAACATTTTAATCATTTATTATGAATTTACTATGATTCATAAGGTAATTCCATTCACATTCACACAAAAAACTATTCATATTCACATGACAATATTATATGCCATTGTGAATGCCAACAGTGAATAACAGAATAACAGTTCAAATTCACATGTGAATCTCAACTAGCAGAAAATTTGAATCTGAACTGTAAAAATTCTAATATGAGTAATTATTTTACTTTTAAAACTTTTACTACTTCAATATTATAACCATTTATAAGTAATATACTTTATTTATAAATGGATTTACTCATATTTACACGAAAACTTATTCATATTAACATACCAAAATCATATAATATTGAGAATTTACTTAGAAGTTTTTTACTACTTCAACGTTTTAATCTTTTATAATGATTTTACTCTGATTCATAATATAAATTATTTATATTCACACAACAATTTACTCAAATTCACATATCAATATCATATGGTATTTTAAATATACTCCGAAATATGAATATGATTAATTATGTTAGCAAAATTTTAACAATTCAATATTTTAATCATTTATAATAAATATACTATGATTCATAAAGTTAATTCCATTCACATTCACATAAAAAAATTACTCAGATTCACATGACAATATCATATGTCATTGTGAATGTCAACAGTGAACAGAATAATAGTTCAGATTCACATGTAAATCTCAACTAGCGGAAATTTCGAAAAAAAATCATTTTTTATATATCAATATGGATCTCTATTCGTAGAGGATAAAAAGTTATAAATTTCTATATATTCAGATTTTTTTTGATAAAAAATAAGCCCTAAAAATTAAAAAAACAAAAAAATGAACTGGGTTTTTTTATAATCCGGTAGATGCACGTCCACCGTAAATTGTATAATCGTGTGGGTGACATTAGTCCTTTGGTACCATGGTTTATATTAGTCCGTTGTTGAACTTTTGCCATATATATATATATATATATATATATATATATATATATATATATATAGACTAAATATCAAATGGGAACCAATATTTTCCTAGGAACCGTGGGAACATTTTTACTGAAATTTTTTTTTCAAAAAAAATGACATAATACACCTAATCGCATATATTTAAGACCTTTTGTAAAAAAAATTGAAAAAATAATATATATACACGAAATGTGCACATATGCACGAAACGTGATCATATACATATGTGCGAAAAAAATGCATATATGCACATTTCGTGTATACATATTATTTTTCAAATTTTTTTTGATAAAAAGTCTTAAATATAAGCGACTAGATGTATTATGTCATTTTTTTTGAAAAACAAATTTCAGTCAAAAAGTTCCTACGGTTCCTAGGAAAATATTGGTTCTTCCTTGAAACGGACTCTATATATATATATATATATATATATATATATATATATATATATATATATATATATATATATATATATATATATATATATATATATATATATATATATATATATATATATATATATATATATATATATATATATATATATATATATATATATATATATATAGGGTTGGGTTCTTGTGAGAACTCAAAAAACCATGAGATCTTGGGAACTCTTTCTGATTGGTCAGATCACAAAAGGGCACGATTGTCATTCTACGTCATTCACATTTAATGTTGATTTTTTTTATTTTTGGCAATAATAGTAACAACTCCTAAAATTATGGCTATTAGATTTGAATTTTCAAATTTAAAAAAAAAATCAAATTTTTATTTTCATATTTTCGTTTATATTTTTAAATTATTTTTTCCGGATGCATATATGCATATTTTCACAATTCATATATATATATATATATATATATATATATATATATATATATATATATATATATATATATATATATATATATATATATATATATATATATATATTCGTATTTTTAATACATAAATGTAAAAAAATGAAGGACGCATTTTATTATATACAATAATATACAACTGTTTTGAACAATACATACATAAAATTTAAAAAGTACAACAATATACAACTATTTTGAATGATACATACAAATTTATTAGAAATAATAAACGTTACATACAAAAAATATAAAAAATACAACGAAAATTCATGATATTTTCATTTCTCAAATTTTCAATTTCCTCGAAAAATTCTCCAAAATCTGCAATAACATTAATAAAAATTAATATACATGTATATTCAAAAACATTAAAATAAATACATACATGCATATACGCATATGAACAAATGAACATCTATTTTTACATATATATGCATATATGCATATGTGCACATATGTATTTATACGCATAGAAACATATATGCACATATGCATTTATAAAATAAATATTAAAAAAACCCACCAAAAATACTATATGCAAATACACATTTATGCGCATATAAACATATATGCACATATGCATTTATAAAATTACATATTAAAAAAACCCACCAAAAATACTTTCATGCATATATACACATATGCACATAGGCGCATATATGTATGCATATATGAATATGTACACCTATGCACATATGCACAAGTGCACACATGCACATGTGCATATATGCACATATATGCGCATATTCACATGCGTATATGTACATATCTCATTAACTACATACCTTATTAACAGAGGATGATGTTTGTGCCTTTTGTTGAGCTGTCATTTCCTGTAAGAATTAAAAAACATATATTTATATGATGAAAAATGTGTTTGCACTTCTATTCATAAATGTGAAGGAGCAAAATATTCACTACTAAAATTCAATACCAATCTTAATATATGTGAGCATTCTCTTCATATACAGATTCCAAATGTGACTTTCTACGTATCAGTTTTACTAGTTTTTAACTTCAAAATAATAATTTTTTGGATTAAACAAGAAAACTTATTACTACATTAAACTACTGGAAAGACAAACTACTGATATACAAATAAGTTGAAACTAATATGTGTTGTTAAGTTTGAATTTTGAAGCTCGAAGTTGGGGTTTAAACTGAAATTTGCCTCTAATCGCACAGGAAAGGAGCATATCTCAATCTCATTTTACGAACCCTATTCAAATGAAATCTATTGTTTAAAGGAAAAGAAGTGAATCTAACATTGTATGATAATTTGATGTTCATCACATACACACTTGAGAGAATAGAAATACCTTCTGATAATCACGAGCAGCTGCAGCCATTACAATTCCAAATGCTAAAGCTTGAAGAGCCGATTTCACTGAATTGGGATCCATGTACGATAATTATATAATTTCTCTCTGTATAAAACCTACATATTTCAAAAATTAAAATATTCAAAACATCATGAATTGGAACATAAATCAAAGGCTAAATGGGTACACGGATCTGAAACAATGTTGAGAGTACACTATGAATATGGATTTGAAATAGAAATAACTATGGACTCCCAATCTCACCACGGATCTTAGAGTTGGTGAGAGAACTTCTATGGCTAAATCCTGGTCGAAAATCGAATGTCTTTCAAACTGGATAAAATTTGGTCGTTCCCCCAATCTTTTGCTCGAATGAAATTGAAAATCAAATGTCTTTCAAAATGGTGAAGAAGAGTGATGGGGAGATAGGAAATATTAAACTTCAGGATTGGAAATATTAAACTTCAGAAAATTCCCCAATCTATTGCTCGGATGAAATTGAAAGAACTTACTAGGATGTTGAGCTTTCCATTGAAGATAGATGATACTTTTTCTAGAAGTTGTTTGCAATCGGTACGAGAAGTTGCATCGCAGATGGATTAGTGGAGGGCGATGGTGGCGAGGGAGGACGACGGCAACGAGGGAGGCCCGTGTAGGCAAAGGAACCAACGGATGGACGATGTGCTGGCCGACGGCGTAGAGGAAAGAGGAAGAACTTTCGGCGTGTGTGAAGAACAACTCAACATGTAAGAACCCGCGAAAATGTGTAATAAAAGGTAAAATAATCGGGTGAAATAGTAAGATTTTGGAATAAGGGCAAATTAGTCTTTTGCCATATTTTGAACTTTAATGTAAAATATTTTGTAATTATGTGTACTAATGTAAGAAATTAAAGTATGATGTAATAAAAACTAAGTTATGGTGCCAAATAGGTAGAAAAAGAACTAGAGGGTTAAAACTGAAAATTGGGAACTATAAATAGTGGGAAGAATCTCCCACTTCCCAGAAACTTATAGAAACATCGGGAGAGAGCTAGAGAGAGCTTGAAGGCACGGGAACTTGAGGATTGGTATAAGTGAAGCAAGAATCAGAGAATTTTGGTTGAAGAATTGAAGATATCAAGTTAAAAACAAGGTTAGTGATCAAATTCTTGAACCATAAGCATGTGTGTTCATCCCGGGACAAACTGAAATCTGAATTCATAGTCATGGTTCAGGTTGTTTCTATGATTTCCTCCATCTAAACAAGTTTAAACAACTAAATAAACACACAAATCTCAAGGGTGTTGAGGAATTGTCAAATTGGGGGGTTTTGAGCTTAAGAACCCTACCCACGGGTTCATGAGATTCAAAGCAGATTCCAGTGTTTTCATTAAGTCTTAGGAATCACTTAGGATGTATTAAGACATCCCCAAGTGATTAATTTCGAAAATTGATGTTTTTGGGTGAAAAATACTAAAAACGGGATTCTATGGAATTGAAGTAGGAATTAGTTGTTTCTATGGGTTAAAACCTGATGTAAACTGAAGGTTTTAGTCATAGAATGATATAAATTGGTTAGGCTAAGTATTAAGAGCTTAATACGCGAAAACAGGGGGCTGCAGAACGAAAATCGGACCCGAAAACAACCCAGCAGAATTACACGGCCGTGTAATCTGCAAGGGCAATATTACACGACCGTGTAATGTTTTGGAAAGGGAAATTAGCCAAGAAAATTACACGGCCGTGTAATTTTCAAAGAAAATATTACACGACCGTGTAATATACTGAAGAGGGTTTTGAGTTTTGATTTTTGGAAATTGGGGTTAGACTTGTCCGTTTGACCTCAAATTTTAAACATAAGTCCCTTACGGTCCAAAACTTGGTAGAAAATTGTCGGAACCAAAATACGACCTCCCGAGGGTACTGTAGTAAAATACGCGTATTTCAGGAAAATTTATAAATTCAAGAAAGTTATTATAATGAGAGTTTTAGTCTAATTATGAACTGTAGTTGCATGGTATGGCACTCTTGTGCTGAGAAGTTGGTTATTATATATATGAATTGAGTATAAGTGTATAATTTGTATATAATAGGTGGTGGTTCAAACAAGATTGTTCAAGATAAAAAGAAAGGAGTCCAAGAAGATAACTAACTCCTAGGTGACCGAGGTGAGTATTATGTGGATTTTTGAAGTACATAGCAAAAATGAATTTTATTCAAAAATGTTTTGGAGTCAAAGTGGTTTTATGGCTTTAAAAGTATTTTATGAAAAATATGATTATAATGTGTAAAGAAAGAGAATCAGAAATACAGTGAACTAATAATGTGATTGGCCCATGATGATAAGTTGTTTAGTATCCGGATAAAGATCACGGCCTGCTGCGGTAGGGGTGGTCAAAGACACTACTGGGATGGTACCTCCCGTCGCGAAGTAGTTGTCTTACCTTGATAGATGAATTCGTTTCATGCTATTGGGGAAGTAGCTATACGGGTGCGTCTCGTATAAAACCTACGGGTGCGCTCGTAGGAACGTACCATTGAAGAAAAATAAGGAATACCTATGGGTGCGCTCATAGGAAATAAAATATTAGAAATTTAAAGAATAATGTATTTATTGGAAAACTGTTTTGGGTCTAAACCCATAATGCTCACGAGACATTATGTCTCACGTATGTTTTTTTTTTAATGCTATGTACTCAGGTAAACAGGAAGGATGTTAAAAGAGTCGGGTGGGACCGTAGCTTTTATTGTACAATAATGTAAAATAAACAGGTTTGAATTATGGCTATGATATGTATTTGTGATACCCCGTTTGTAAAAATTTAAATGGTTTGTATAATTAAATATTTGTATTATAAGTTTTAAAAAAAAATTTGCGTAAAAGTTGGGGTGTTACAATTTGGTATCAGAGCCATGGTTTAAGCGAATTAGGTTGGGTAACCATCCTAGGCTTAAACTAGTGGATTAATAGTAAGTAAAGTAGTAGTACTAGATACTAACTAACGGGGTAGAGTCAGTAAAAATACAATGTTGAAATCCACAGAAACCAAGGAATCAGGAAGCCTTGTGATAACACCAGAGCCAAAGTATATAGGTGGTTAAGATAATATTGGGCCCGTATTATTGTAACCACAGGATATGCTTTGGAAATGGTGACGTCACGGGGGCCCTGAGGAATTTGGGTGTGGAAAGTAGTATAGAGACACTTGGGAACGCAAGTTCTATAGGAAGATCACATGCTACAGCTTTCAGATATATTGATAAAACATATTTATGTGGAATAATAAATGTAAATCTTACTCAATTTATATAGTACATGGAGAGTGGAGATCAGAACGTTTTTAGTGAAGGACGGACAGCAAGTCGTACCCCGTCCCATGGAGATAACCCTATTGATGATGCGGTTAACATGGGTCCTAACCCAAATCTAATACCGCAACCTCCACCTGTGACTCTGGAGGCTATTCAAAATCTTATCAGTAACCTAAAAACGGAGATGAGGGAGGATATGCGCCAAATGTTGAATACACGGTTGGGGGACCCACATCCTAATCCTTCAGCAGATGATGCCTCTTGGAGACCCACTAACGGAGATTCGGTTACAGAAGAGGATAGTGTGGGGACAGAAGACAAGAAGAGATGTTCTTTCAAAACTTTTCTAGCATGTAAACCAACGGAATACTATGGTAGTTACGAGCCTAAAGTCACGATGCAGTGGATACGGGAAACAGAGCAAGTATTGGAGGTCAGCAAGTGTCATGAGAAAGATAAAGTTTATTATGCCTCACGAATGTTAAAAGACGATGCGTTGGTTTGGTGGAATACCCTGTACGAATTGGTCGGAAAGGACGTAATTTATAAATGGTCGTGGACCGAATTCACCACTCGCTTGAAGAACAAATATTGTCCCCTTCGGGACATAGAAAAACTGGAAGACGAATTTCTCACTCTAAAGAAGGGTAGTTTGACTGTTGCCGAGTATACTAAAAAGTTCAGCGATATGCTACCATTTGTGGGAAACATTTACACTACGGAGCGGGCACGAATCAACCGTTATGTGAAAGGTCTACCTTGGGAATATGAATTGGAAGTAAAACGGGCGGTAACAATGGATGCGGCGTTTGAGGCAGCAAGAAATGTTGAAGATGTGTGGAAACGTAGAACAATGGAGAGGCAAGTTTCTGGGGATAAACGTAAATTTAGTGGCGGGAGTAGTAGCTGGAATAAAAAGGGAAAGTCGGTAGTGATGTCAACCAAGCAGGGCAGCCGGAAAACATGTGAGAAATGTGGAAAAGAGCATACGGGCGAATGTAAGATGGGAAGTGCAGCTTGTTTTAACTGTGGTCGAACGGGTCACAAAGCTAGGGAGTGTACCAATCCGAAGCTCAGCGAAGTCGAGTGCTTTTCATGTCACGAAAAGGGGCACTATAGCTTTAACTGTCCGAAGAAGGGTGGCGAGACGATGGTATCAACTGCGCAGAAAAAGACGGAGCCCCAAAAGGTGAAGACCCGCGCCTTCCAACTTACCCGAGAAGAAGCAAAGGAGACACAAGACGTGGTCTCAGGTACTTTACTAATTAACCAGATGCCTGCTTACGTATTATTTGATTCTGGCGCTACGTGTTCGTTTGTGTCCCATGAGTTTGGTCTAAAATTCAACGTACTGTTAGAACCATTAGATTGTGTATGTGAGGTCGAATTGGCAAGTGGCAAGAAGGTGGAGATAAAACATGTGTACCGTGGCTGCGAACTCAGCATAGATGATCAGAAATTTTCGTTGAACCTTCTTCCGATTGGAGTGAAGACTTTTGATGTTGTCATTGGTATGGATTGGCTTGGGGCTAATGATGCAAAAATTGCATGTGGAAAGAAGATAGTGTCAGTGAAAATTCCAGGTGGCAGCAAAGTGTATGTGTACGGTGAAAAACCCAAGAGGATGTCCAATTTGATTAGCGCAGCGAAAGTCAGGAGATGCTTGATGAAGGGATGTTTATCCTATGTGGCGTATGTAATGGTGGAAGATAAAGTGAAGAAGACAGTACATGACATTGATGTGGTGAAAGAATACCCTGAAGTGTTTCCAGATGATTTACCCGGCTTACCACCAGAGAGACAAGTAGAATTCCGTATTGATCTTGTACCCGGAGCTTCTCCTATCGCCCGTGCTCCATACCGTTTGGCCCCGACCGAAATGCGGGAGTTGATGTCACAATTACAGGAATTGCTAGATAAAGGCTTCATACGCCCCAGTGTGTCCCCTTGGGGTGCACCGGTACTGTTTGTCAAGAAGAAGGATGGCACGATGCGAATGTGCATTGACTACCGCGAGCTCAACAAAATTACCATCAAGAACCGTTACCCGCTACCACGAATAGATGATTTATTTGATCAGCTGCAAGGCGCTGATTATTTCTCAAAGATTGACCTTCGGTCTGGTTATCATCAGGTGCGTGTAAGAGATGAAGATATTGAGAAGACTGCTTTTCGCACTCGTTACGGGCATTATGAATTTCTGGTCATGCCTTTTGGTCTGACGAATGCCCCGGCAATCTTCATGGATTTGATGAATAGGGTATGCAAGCCGTTCCTTGATAAGTTTGTTATCGTCTTTATTGATGACATCCTTATCTACTCGAAGAACGCAGAAGAACACGGAAATCATTTGAGGACGGTACTAGAAGTTCTAAAGAAAGAAAAGTTATATGCGAAGTTTTCAAAGTGCGAATTCTGGCTGAGGGAAGTACAATTCCTTGGACACGTCGTCTCCATCCAAGGCATTAAAGTAGATCCAGCAAAGGTGGAGGCAGTGATGAAATGGGAAATTCCCAAGACTCCGACGGAAGTGAGAAGTTTTCTTGGACTTGCCGGGTATTACCGACGGTTCATCCAAGATTTTTCACGAATTGCGGTACCTCTTACGAAGCTAACAAGGAAAGGGGTAAAATTTGAATGGGGTGCGGGACAAGAGAAAGCATTTGAGACACTAAAAGAGAAGTTATGTAATGCGCCGGTTCTTACCCTACCAGAGGGAACTGAAGATTTCGTGGTGTACAGTGATGCCTCGAACAGAGGATTAGGTTGTGTACTAATGCAGCGAGGGAAAGTGATAGCGTACGCTTCTCGTCAATTGAAAGAACCAAAAACAAGATATGCAACACACGATTTGGAGCTGGCAGCAATTGTGTTTGCATTAAAAATTTGGAGGCATTACCTGTATGGGACAAAGTGCACCCTGTACACGGATCATAAGAGCTTGCAATACGTATTTTCACAGAAAGATCTCAATATGAGGCAAAGTAGGTGGCTGGAGTTAATAAATGATTATGACTGTGAAATCGCTTACCACCCTGGGAAAGCGAATGTGGTAGCAGATGCTCTGAGCAGGAAGTTTCATGAAAAGAAAAGTCAAGAGAGGTTGATGAAGATCGAATTGAAATCAAGCCTAATAGAAAGCATCAAAGACGCGCAAAAACAAGTATTGGAAAGAGGTGATTTAAAGAAGGAGAAGCTGGGAAAAGATTTGGTGTTTGGAGAAAATATTCAAGGACTGAAGACAGTCAGAAATCGCGTGTGGGTACCAAAAGCAGGAGGAATCCGAAAGTTGATCCTAGAAGAATCCCATAAGTCAAAATATTCCATTCATCCCGGAAGTACGAAAACTTATCGGGATCTCAAAGAACAGTATTGGTGGCCGGGAATGAAGAAAAGAATAGTCAAGTATATTTCCAAATGTGCAACGTGTGCACAGGTGAAAGCGGAACACCAAGCCCCGTATGGAAGTACTCAACCACTGCAAATTCCAGCGGGAAAATGGGAAGACATAACCATGGATTTCATATTTGGGTTGCCAAGAACTAGAAGAGGTCATAATGGTATATGGGTCATTGTTGACCGATTAACCAAGAGTGCAATGTTTTTGGCGATTAAAGAAAATACACAATTGGAAACATTAGCACAGATATACAAGGATGAAGTTATAAGACTTCATGGAGCTCCCTTGTCAATCGTGTCTGATAGAGACCCACGATTTACCTCGAAATTGTGGGAAGCACTACAGGAACAAATGGGGACAAAAATTAAAATGAGTATAGCCTATCATCCCCAGACAGACGGGCAAAGTGAACGAACTATTCAGACCGTAGAAGATATGCTACGATCGTGTGCTTTAGATTTTGGTGGGAATTGGGACGAACACTTGCCACTGGTAGAGTTTTCTTATAACAACAGCTATCATTCCAGTATTGGGATGCCACCATTTGAAGCTCTATATGACAGAAAGTGTAGAACCCCTTTGTGTTGGTTGGAAGCAGGGGAGACTAAAATAACTGGGCCAGAAATTGTAAGGATAACAAACGAAAAGATCAAAATAATTCAAGCTAATATAAAAGCTGCTCAAGATAAGCAGAAGAGTTATGCGGACTTGAAGAAGAGACCTTACGACTTAAAAGAAGGTGATCTGGTAATGCTCAAAGTGTCACCGTGGAAAGGTGTGGTAAGGTTTGGAAAAAAGGGTAAACTGAGTCCAAGATACATTGGACCTTTCAAGATCTTAAAGAGAATTGGCGAACAAGCTTTCAAGTTAGAGTTACCACGTGAACTGAGTGGTATACATGATACGTTCCATGTGTGCTACTTGAAAAAATATTTTGGGAAGAGTGAACTTGTTATCCCATTGAAAGACTTAAAAGTAGAAGCCCCGAATAAGCTGATAGAAGAACCAGAAGCGATGCTGGAAATACGAACCAAAAAGTTGAGGAATAAAGAAATTGACTTAGTTTTGGTCAAGTGGAAGCACACGTCAGGTTCAGACTTAACCTGGGAGACTTTGGAAGACATAAAGAGAAGATACCCCAATTTTACGAATTATGAGAAGATTCCGAGGACGGAATCCTCTTAAGGGGGAGAGGTTGTAAGAACCCGCGAAAATGTGTAATAAAAGGTAAAATAATCGGGTGAAATAGTAAGATTTTGGAATAAGGGCAAATTAGTCTTTTGCCATATTTTGAACTTTAATGTAAAATATTTTGTAATTATGTGTACTAATGTAAGAAATTAAAGTATGATGTAATAAAAACTAAGTTATGGTGCCAAATAGGTAGAAAAAGAACTAGAGGGTTAAAACTGAAAATTGGGAACTATAAATAGTGGGAAGAATCTCCCACTTCCCAGAAACTTATAGAAACATCGGGAGAGAGCTAGAGAGAACTTGAAGGCACGAGAACTTGAGGATTGGTATAAGTGAAGCAAGAATCAGAGAATTTTGGTTGAAGAATTGAAGATATCAAGTTAAAAACAAGGTTAGTGATCAAATTCTTGAACCATAAGCATGTGTGTTCATCCCGGGACAAACTGAAATCTGAATTCATAGTCATGGTTCAGGTTGTTTCTATGATTTCCTCCATCTAAACAAGTTTAAACAACTAAATAAACACACAAATCTCAAGGGTGTTGAGGAATTGTCAAATTGGGGGTTTTGAGCTTAAGAACCCTACCCACGGGTTCATGAGATTCAAAGCAGATTCCAGTGTTTTCATTAAGTCTTAGGAATCACTTAGGATGTATTAAGACATCCCCAAGTGATTAATTTCGAAAATTGATGTTTTTGGGTGAAAAATACTAAAAACGGGATTCTATGGAATTGAAGTAGGAATTAGTTGTTTCTATGGGTTAAAACCTGATGTAAACTGAAGGTTTTAGTCATAGAATGATATAAATTGGTTAGGATAAGTATTAAGAGCTTAATACGCGAAAACAGGGGGCTGCAGAACGAAAATCGGACCCGAAAACAACCCAGCAGAATTACACGGCCGTGTAATCTGCAAGGGCAATATTACACGACCGTGTAATGTTTTGGAAAGGGAAATCAGCCAAGAAAATTACACGGCCGTGTAATTTTCAAAGAAAATATTACACGACCGTGTAATATACTGAAGAGGGTTTTGAGTTTTGATTTTTGGAAATTGGGGTTAGACTTGTCCGTTTGACCTCAAATTTTAAACA
Source organism: Cichorium intybus (assembly GCA_023525715.1). Lineage (NCBI taxonomy): Eukaryota > Viridiplantae > Streptophyta > Magnoliopsida > Asterales > Asteraceae > Cichorium > Cichorium intybus. Next base: position 28,811,382 of record CM042010.1, on the reverse strand, counting down.
TAAGTCCCTTACGGTCCAAAACTTGGTAGAAAATTGTCGGAACCAAAATACGACCTCCCGAGGGTACTGTAGTAAAATACGCGTATTTCAGGAAAATTTATAAATTCAAGAAAGTTATTATAATGAGAGTTTTAGTCTAATTATGAACTGTAGTTGCATGGTATGGCACTCTTGTGCTGAGAAGTTGGTTATTATATATATGAATTGAGTATAAGTGTATAATTTGTATATAATAGGTGGTGGTTCAAACAAGATTGTTCAAGATAAAAAGAAAGGAGTCCAAGAAGATAACTAACTCCTAGGTGACCGAGGTGAGTATTATGTGGATTTTTGAAGTACATAGCAAAAATGAATTTTATTCAAAAATGTTTTGGAGTCAAAGTGGTTTTATGGCTTTAAAAGTATTTTATGAAAAATATGCTTATAATGTGTAAAGAAAGAGAATCAGAAATACAGTGAACTAATAATGTGATTGGCCCATGATGATAAGTTGTTTAGTATCCGGATAAAGATCACGGCCTGCTGCGGTAGGGGTGGTCAAAGACACTACTGGGATGGTACCTCCCGTCGCGAAGTAGTTGTCTTACCTTGATAGATGAATTCGTTTCATGCTATTGGGGAAGTAGCTATACGGGTGCGTCTCGTATAAAACCTACGGGTGCGCTCGTAGGAACGTACCATTGAAGAAAAATAAGGAATACCTATGGGTGCGCTCATAGGAAATAAAATATTGGAAATTTAAAGAATAATGTATTTATTGGAAAACTGTTTTGGGTCTAAACCCATAATGCTCACGAGACATTATGTCTCACGTATGTTTTTTTTTTAATGCTATGTACTCAGGTAAACAGGAAGGATGTTAAAAGAGTCGGGTGGGACCGTAGCTTTTATTGTACAATAATGTAAAATAAACAGGTTTGAATTATGGCTATGATATGTATTTGTGATACCCCGTTTGTAAAAATTTAAATGGTTTGTATAATTAAATATTTGTATTATAAGTTTTAAAAAAAAAAATTTGCGTAAAAGTTGGGGTGTTACACGACAGACCACATTTTTCAAATGAAGGAGGCGTGATTAGGGTTACGTGATCGATCAAGAAAGATAAAGAGGGGAATACGGGAACCGCTTAAGTGATACGTGAGAGAGAAAGAGATAATTCCATTTTAATTTGCTGATTTTTAGGGATTTAATTTTAGTGATATATTTCAATTCCTATAATGTCCCTATAGGTTTTTATTCATACCAAATATACATATAGATTTGTTATTAATTACGAGAATGCCACCTTTTATCTTATCCTTTCGTTTTTTTGATCTTGTGGTCCACAATTGGTTCTCAAGATCTCGGGGTTTTTTGGGTTCTCAAAAGAACCTAACTCTATATATATTTTGAGAACCATCTATGCCAAATGGTCAAAATTTTTGAAAACCCAAAAATATAGAGGCCTAAAACGCACATATTTAAGCATTTTCGAAAAAAAAATTCCGAAAAAAAATGAATTTTTTTTTGAAAAAAATTTGCACATGTGCAAACTTTTTTATACGTACACTTTTTTTCAAATTTTTTTTGCATAACGCCTTAAATATATGTTAGAATGACATCCATAAAAAAAACTTGAAAAAAAGTGTACGTATAAAAAAGTTTGTACATGTGCAAACTTTTTTTTGGCCATATGCAAATTTTTTTCAAAAAAATAAGTAGTTTTTTCGGAAATTTTTTTCAGCGACCCGGGCCCATTTTGAGCGTCTAAGAGCTCTATGGGGTCGGTTTTTTTTTGAAAAAAATATCGGTTTGGGAGATATAAGATTGATCCAAAAGGAGTTGGGAGTTCTTGGGTTCTCGGGGTGAAGTTGGTTTTCAAAAGATTCTCACTCTCTCTCTCTCTCTCTCTCTCTCTCTCTATATATATATATATATATATATATATATATATATATATATATATATATATATATATATATATATATATATATATATATATATATATATATATATATGAGTAAATGGAGGAGGGAAGTTTGTATTGTGGTATGATTTTCTTGTCTTGAACCAAATGGCCAAGAAATCTGAGTTGTTTCCAACCAAACTGGCAAATTAAGTCTATTAACCAATAAATAATTTAAAATAATGCATCTAAAGAAGACTTTAATTAAACAATATTTCATGCGGTCAATACCAAAATAACTTATTATTGCGTCGCCTTTGCATTATTGTCCCCAACCAGCATCCCTCGTGTAATGGTTATGGTGGAATATAAACATTTGACTCACCAATTTGAACAATTTTATACCCCAATTTTTTCTTTAAGCATTAAACATGTACTATTTCGCTTTAAAAACTAAAGCCAATCCAATATATGTGCAAAAACATTCTATTCATTTCGAATTTTTTGTTGATCAAGAATTTAAAAATTAGATTAAGTATGGATAACACTAATATTTATGCATTCAGTAGAGCTAATATGGAATTACAAGAACAAGGTTGTTAATGTCGATAGAACTTTTTACTAGACAATTTAAGGTGCGAGAACTTAAAAAGCTTTTAATTAGAAATCTGGTTACCACTGATCACCCAAAATTAGCATGTATAGCTAATTATGACGGGATGGCTTGGCGATCACATAGTCAACTCTTGGGGTTGAATTTGAAAATATCCAAATATAATGGGTGATTATGAAGATCATAAATTAGTGTTAAGATATGATATCTGAGATATTAAGTAAATAAATAAAGTTGCTTGTCAAAGATAAATAGTCAACTTTTAGTGTTAGAGATCAGAAACACCTTAGTCCAACATAAAATATTTGTTCTAATCTAAAGATCAAAATTAATCGTGTAACATCATTGACCTTACCAATATAAAATTTAGAAATAGGTTTAAAAGGTGCCTGTTAGTGGTTTAAAAGAAAATAGTTATTCATTTTTAAACAGTAATTTAGATTTCTCATTTGTTATCTGGATCAAACATGTTATACCATCATTGGCTTGATACAGATATGTGTGTTTTCCTTTTCAAATATTACGAACAATCAAACATGGAACAACCCTATTCCAACGTGTAGAATTATTCTCTATCACCAAAGAATGAGAGTCGATGTAAATTCTCATTGTAGAAACTCTATTAAACATGGAACCGTAACACGAAACATTTTCCCAAAATCTTGTAAAATGGCTTTGCCCATTTTCTCTGAAGAGAGTAATCAAGAAAAATGCAATTTTCAGGAGTTATTGATACTGAGTTGAATGTTCAAACCTTAGAAATATACCATGCCCAAAGAATATATCTCATAAGAAAGTAATATATCATGAATCAATCCTTATTTTTCTTGATAATCAGTCATATGCATAGACCAATATAATCTGACACAAAAGTTTATCCAATTCAAATCATTTTGGACTTCGCAGGTTAAGGAAGTCAAGTAGAGACTTCTCCAGTCTTTGTCAACGACTTTAACAATCACCACCACAAGAATGCAATTGTGTGACAATAGATAACTCTATAGTCAATCGATCAAGCAATATATTACTAACTGAAATAATACCATTATTCAGCGTTTGATGACCTTTAGTTAATTAAGCAATAAACTATACTGACTTATCCAACATTGTTGTCATGACAAGAAAATCTCCAAAATATCAAGAAGTTAGGTATGTCATAATGATTCAGGAGTGATAATATCAACAACATAATCCCAATTAAGTAATTAAATAAGCAAATACGTCAAAGGATTCAAAGAGACCCCTATTTACTCCCAAGTCAACAATTAAATGAGTAACCTGAACCCGTAGAGTATCAAAGATTGTAACCAACGTGTGTTCATATTGAGTGATGTGACAAAACAAAAGGGTCCCAAAAATTTGGTTATTGGATGGGGTTGTAATAATTCTATTTAACGCGTACGCAATTATAATATTACATTTACTTTTGCTATTGTTTTGGGTGTTCTTGCCTTTTAACTTTTCTTTTGTTTTTTCTCATCTTACATATCATTTTCTCTTATAGTTTACAAATTTAAAAGAATTAAAATAGATTATGTGTTGAAATAAGTGGCTGAATAAGTGCTTATTCAGCAACTTGTCAACATAATAATACTTGTACGTTTAATTTAGGTTATTTATTGTGTTGCATGAGGTTGTGTGCAGGTTATTAGACTAACAGGTATCGTAACCCCTAACACCAAGGGGCTCTGGTGCCACGTAGGCGTCCCCTCACCTCTTCAATTTTAAGAAATGGTAACCCTTCATCTTTTTTGTTTTAAATAAAAATAAATTAAACAAAACTAAAACAATTAAATTTTTTTAACTAAAACATTTCATTAATTTAAAAATTACAACCGGAAATTAAAATGACAAACGCTAAAACGATAAAACGATAAAACGACAAACTAAAAACGATAAAATGACAAACTAAAAAAAGACAACTAAAACGATAAAATGACAAACTAAAAAAATTAAACGACAACCTAGAATCCATATTTCGCCATAATATCCGCTTTCATTTTTAAAACCAACTCCCGTTGTCGCCCCTCGAGACCCTCTTCTGGGTTGGACGTAAAAAACTTAATATCTTTTAAACGTTGTTTTTCTTCACGGAGTTGTTGTTTTTTCTCACGGGCTCGTTCCCGTGCTTGTCGGGCTCGTTCACGTGCTTCTCGGGCTAGTGTTCTCTCTTCCAACGCCTTTCGATCCAACTCCATCCGCTCGGCGTAACTTAAATTGTAACGTTCGAATTCCAATCGCATAAGTGCAATGTCTTCGCTATTTTCCAAGCCACCTCCCGCACTCGACGAAGTCGCTTTTCCTTTCCTTTTTGCGGCATCTCGTCCCGTTGGCCGGCGGAATTCGGCAAATTCGAGGTCATCGTCTTCGAGGTCATCATTTAAATCGACATTGATACGAGCGTCGGAGAAGGTAGTGTTGCGGCTTGACTCGGAAGTTTTTGAACAGCCGAGGCCGGGATGTCGTCTTCGGCATTTGAATCGTTCCATTTTTTGCATTTTTCAACGATACGCCAAAACTCAACGAATCGAAATGGCATTCCTTTGTTGTCCTCTTTGTAAATTTTTAGCGCTTCCTCGAAAACATGTTGCTCCGTTTGCCCGCTTTTACGATGCGTTCGTAGATTGTGTAACAATTCGTTAAATTTCATTGTCGCACGGTTGATGTCGCGGTATTTTGTTGTCAAACCGTCTTTCGTACGGTAACTCGCCCGGCCTAATTCTTGGTGAAAGCGGTCCGTGACCCGTATCCAAAAGTGTTCCGCCGCTTGGGCGTTTCTGGCCGCCGCATCCTCGGAAACGTCAATCCACGAATGGGCTAACGCGATTTCCTCTTGGGTTGTCCATGGTTGTCGTGGCGCTTTTCCTCTCCTCTGTGTCGCGGGTTGGACTTAGGGTTGCGTTTCCGGCACTAATTATGGTGAACCCTGTGTTTCGGGAACGAAATCGGGTAATGGGTTTTGGAATTGTTGGGTTGGTGTTAGGGGTGAGTATGGGGCGGTTTGGGGCGGTTAAAGGGTAAAACCGAACCATAACCAAACCAATCGGTTAAGTCATATTCATAACCATTGGGTATCGGTTATTAATGGTTTCGGTTAGCGGTTTAGGCGGTTAATTCGGTTTTGGTTATCGGTTATTATTGGTTAACCATAATTGTTCATATTTAGAGAAAATCATATAGTATGTCGTTATAAAAAGTAAAGATTAGAAAGTATATTGCTCTAACTAGTAAAAATCTAAAACTATATTCATATAAAATCAAAAACAATTTTTCTGTCATGTGCATATTTGCATATTTGAATATGTATATATACACATCTGAATATGCATACACATTCAAATATGTATATATGCACATTTATATATTTCGATTATTTTAGTTTTTCGAGATTAGGGATTGCGATTGGCCTAAACGGGTGTCTAGGTGCTTGTGGTGGTGTTTTGAGTAAAACAACTTGACCAAAAGATTGATTTTCAAGTTCTCACGTAAATATTGGTTTTAAAAAAACTATATATATATATATATATATATATATATATATATATATATATATATATATATATATATATATATATATATATATATATATATATATATATATATATATATATATATATATATATATATAATCGGTTTGGTTCGGTTATTAGTGGTTCGGTTTTACATAATAACCATAACCGAACCATATGCATTTGGTTAATATAAATTAGAAACCGCACCACTTTTTTTAGTAGTGGTTCGGTTATAATGGTTCGGTTATATCGGTTATATCGGTTTCGGTTCGGTTTTTTGGTTAATATGCTCACCCCTAGTTGGTGTGTCGGGAAACGCTTGAAAAGAATTGAATAAATTTTCGATTGCATTTGGGGGTATCTCGGCATTTGGTATGGGAAAACGTTGGGTGATAAAATCGGTTGGTCCATTTGTGGATGATAAACGTTCGTGTTGTAGAATTGCTCAAAACCGAGAACGTTTGGTCGGTTTCGATTCATTGGTGGCGTTTGGTTGTTTGGTAAATCTTGGTTAGACATGATTTTTAGAGAGAAATTGGTGTGAAATATGTGTGTAGAAGATTGATAATTTTTTTGTGAGTGAATGTATGTATTTATAGTTGGTAAATGTTAAAAAAATATATTAAATTTTTTTTTAGCCGTTGGGGGTTTTTTTTGCAACTTGTTCCATAGTTCAGGGGCCAAAGTGTAAATTAGAAGGGAGTTCATCGCGTGGGGTTGGAATCCCGGTGTCTAACCTTCCCCGCACCTAAAACCCCAACCAGGGCGGTGTTACCGGGCAGGGTCGGGATCCACCGTGACCCTTCCCCGCTCCCATACCTTTTGGTCTTAAAAGGGGATGAATGTGACGTATGGCGTATTGTACCTATAAGCTTAATTGTACGTAGGAGCAGTTGCGGGGACTTGTACCTGAAAGCTTAGGAGGTGTACTTGGCACTTAAGGAGGCTTGGGTCTATCGACTATTTTTCTCTCGTTCACATATTTAAGCTCTTTTTCATTTGTTATCGATTCATTATTCAGCTTGTTATTAGTGTTAGGGCGTGTTTGTCATTGAGCTTTTGAGAGCGTTTGAGAGCTTGTAGTTCCTAATGTTTAGAAAAAACCCTGATAAAAACAAAAGCTTCTTTCGGCAACACGATCTTGAAACTTTTATTTTAAATAAAACGCTACTATTTTAAACGCTACTTGAAGTAGCGTTTAACTAAAAGCTCCAACTTCCAACTTCCAACTTACAGCTACCAGTTATCCGCTACCAGCTACCCGCTTTCAGCTAGTTTTGCCAAATACGACATTATTGGATATTTTTCTCTCATTCTGTGAGGCGACTTAGGGCGTGTTTGACAAAACTAGCTGGAAGCGGATAGCTGGTAGCGGGAAGCTGGTAGCGGGTAGCGGGTAGCGGGTAGCGGGTAACTGGTAACTGGAAGCTGTGACTTTTAGTTTGTATATGACTGTTCGGCAAAAGTAGCTGAAAGCTTTTAAAATATGTAAAATTACATAAAAGGATACCTGCGTAATTATTGGTTATAGTTTTAAGGGTATTTTAGTAATTAATGGTATAATTGGTAGAGATTTTTGTTAAACGCTACTTCAACTAGCTTTTAAAATAGTAGCGTTTAGTTTAAAATTAAAGCTTCAAGCTCGTGTCGCCGAACGAAGCTTTTGGTTTTTATTAGAGCTATTCCCTAAACGCTAGAAGCTAGAAGCTTTCAAACGCTCTCAAAAGCTCCGTGTCAAACACGCCCTTAGGATTTGTTCATCAAGCTGTTTTCAAA